>PVIW01011879.1:0-35054 GCA_004026585.1 Noctilio leporinus | reverse complement strand
ATATAGATCAATGGAACAGAATAGAGAGCCCAGAAATTAACCCAGGACTCTATGGTCAACTAATATTTGACAAAGGGGGAAGGAATATCCAATGGAGTAAAAACAGTCTCTTCAACAAATGGTGTTGGGAGAACTGGACAGCAACATGCAAAAAGATAAAACTAGACCACCAACTTACACCATACACCAAAATAAACTCAAGATGGATAAAGGATTTAAACATAAGCAGTGCCACCATAAAGGTCCTGGATGAAAAATATAGGCAGTAAACTTTTGGATATCTTACGCAAAAATATGTTTACTGATACTTCACCAAGGGCAAAGGAAATAAAAGAATGAATCAACAAATGGGACTGTATCAAATTGAAAAGTTTCTGTTCAGCTAAAGAAAATATCAGCAAAATTCAAAGGGAACCAACTGTATGGGAAAACATAATTGCCAATGATACCTCAGACAAGGGTCTGATCTCCAAAATATATAAAGAACTAAAGCGACTCAACACCAGGGAGACAGACAGCCCAATTAAAAAATGGGCAAAGGACCTGAACAGACAGCTCACTGGGGAAGATATACAAAGGGCCCAGAGGCATATGAAAGAATGCTCAACATCGCTAGTCATCAGAGAGATGCAAATTAAAACTGCATTAAGATACCACCTCATCCCTGTCAGAATGGCAATCATCAGCAAATCAACAAACAACAAGTGTTGGCGAGGATGCGGGGCAAAGGGAGCCCTCATACACTGTTGGTGGGAATGCAGGCTGGTGCAGCCACTGTGGAAAATAGTATGGGGTTTCCTTAAAAAACTAAAAATGGAACTGCCTTTTGATCCAGCAATTCCACTACTTGGACTATACCCAAAGAATCCTGAAACACCAATTCATAAGAACCTATGAACACCTATGTTCATAGCGGCACTATTTACAATAGCCAAGTGCTGGAAACAGCCTAAGTGCCCATCAGTGGATGATTAGATCAAAAAACTTTGGTACATTTACCAATGGAATTCTATATAGCAGAAAGAAGGAACTTGTACCCTTTGCAACAACATGGATGGAACTGGAGAGTATTATGCTCCGTGAAATAAGCCACTCAGTGAAGGACAAATATCATATGATCTCACCCATTATGGGACAATAATGAGTAAAACTAACAACAAGCAAAACAAAACCAACTTTATGAGTATAAGGAATAGGCCTTCAGTGTTCAGGGGTAACGGGGTTGGGGGGAGGGGGGTGGTAGAGGCAAAGTAGGGGAGCAGTTTTGACAAGAACCTAGTGTAAAATAAACATGGACATAGACAACAGGTGGGATTGACTTTGGGGGGAATGGGTGGGTGGGGAGGGGTACAGGGGAGCAAAATGTGGATGGATGTAATATAACAACAATAAAATTTAAACAAAAAAGAAAAAGAAAAAGAAAACAAGACCCATGTGTATCATTCCTCTAATAGACCCACCTCTGATTGAAAATGTACATGGACTAAAAGTAAAGGGATGTAAAAGAGGTAATTAATGCAATTGGAAAAGAAAAAGAAAAGCTTGGTAGCAATAGTTATATGTGATAAAATGGGCTTTCAAAGTAAAGCTATAATAAAAGACACTGTACGACACTACAGAATCATAAAAGGAAGAACTTAAGAATAAATAATACTACTAGACATTTATGCACTCAAAATAGGAGTATCTTAATATGTAAAGCAAATCTTTCTGGACATAAAAGGAGAGATCAACAAAAATACATTCATAGCAGGTAATTTTAACACTCTTTAAAGTTCAATACATAGATCTTCCAACTAGAATATCAACAAAGGGACAGTGGCCTTAAATGAGACAGTAGATTAAATTAATTTCATTGACATCTTCAGAGCATTTCACACCAAAGCGGCAGAATATACATGCTTTTCAAATGGACATGGAATGTTTTCTAGGATAGACCACATGTTAGGTCAATAAAACAAGTAAGTCTCAAAAAAGTAATGAAGATTGAAATTATATCAAACATTTTCTTGGACCACAGTGCTATGGAATATAAATCAATCACAGGAAGAACACTGAAATATGCACACAGATAGGGAAACAAAATAATGTGTTATTAAAGAATGGATCAACAACAAAAAATTTAGAAAAACATCGAAGATTCCTTGAAATGAAAGAAAATGACACAAACATCAAAACCTGTGGAACACACAGAGAGCAATGTTAAAGGGAAACTCATAGCATTACAATCCTATTTCAAGAAATAAGAAAACACACAGTTCAGTCAAGGAACTTGCATAGAAGAACCATCCACATGGACAGCAAGTGGGATTGACTTTGGCGGGGAGTGGGTGGATGCGGAAGAGGACAAAGGGGAGGAAAAGAGGGATGAATGTAATAAAATGAAATTAAATTAAAAAATAAGAAATAATAAAATACTTTATAAAACCTTAACTTTATACTTAAAGGAACTTGAGGAAAACAAACAAACAAACAAACAAACAAACAAAAACCCAGCACACAAAGCCTAAAGTGATAAGAAAAAAAATGATAAAGATCAAAACAGAAATAAATGAAATAAAGTCTAAAAAAGATATATCAATGAATTCAAGAACTGGTTCTTTGAAAAGTAAACAAGACTGACAAACTTTTAACTAGACCCATCAAGAATAAAAAAGAGAGATGACACAAATAAATAAAATCAAAATAAAACAGGAGAAATAACTGACATAGAAGAAATACAATGGATTGTAAGAAAATATCATAAAAAAACATATGCTATCTGATTGACAACCTGGATGAGATGGATAAATTCCTAGAAACATAAACATTCCAAAACTACATCAGAGTAAAATCAGACAATCTGAATAGGCAAGTTACTCCTAGTGAAATTGAAGCAGTAATTAAAAACAAACAAACAAACAAACAAACAAACAAAAAAAAACTCCCAACCAACAAAAGTCCTGGATTGGATGGCTTCACAGGTGAACTTTACACAACATTCCAGTAAAAACAACACTTTTCCATCTAAAACTATTTCAAAAAATTCAACAGAAGGGAAAGTTCTCATTTGCTATTTTTTAAATTTAATTTTATTGTTGTATTACATCCATCCCCTTTTTACTCCCCATCTGTCCCCTTCCACACCCACCTACTCCCTCACAAAATCAATCCCACTTGTTGTCCATGTCCATGGTTCTTCCATACTAGGTTCTTGTCTAAATTGCTCCTCTTCTTTGCTTCTTCCTCCCCCCTCTCCCACCTCTTCCCCCTGACCATTGAAGGCCTTTTCACTGTATTCCTATACCTGGTTGTGTTTTGCTTGTTGTTTGTTTTGTTCATTATTGTCCTGTAATGGGCGAAATCATATGATATTTGCCTTTCACTGACTGGCTTATTTCACTAAGCATACTACTTTCTAGTTCCATCCATGTTGTTGCAAAGGTTAGGAGTTCTTTCTTTCTGCTGTGTAGTATTCCATTGTGCCATGTGCTTTTTTTGAAGCCTGCATTATCTTAATTCCAAAATCAAAGAGACTACAAAAAAGAAAATTATAAACCAATATCCTTGATGAACTAGGTGCTAAAATTTTCAACACAATATTAGCTCTGTGAAATATGTCACTGGAATCTTGATAGAAATGCATTGAATCCACAGATTGCTTTTGGTAGCATGAACTGATAAATGAATTCATCAAAATAGCAGAATGCAAATTTAATATCAATAAAGTAGTTGTAAATTTATATGCCATTAATAAATAAAAAGTGAAATTTAAAAATCTGTTGCATAAAAATTGCTTTGAAAATAAAATGCCCAGGAATAAATCTAACAAAGGAAAATTATAGACACTGAAGAAAGAAACTGAGGAAGATACAAATAAATAGAAGCACGTACTGTACTGTGTTCATGGATAGGAAGAATTAACATCATTTAATGTTCATGCTACCAAAAACAATCTGTAGATTCAATGCATTTCTATCAAGATTCCAGTGACATATTTCACAGAGCTAGAACAAATATCAAAAAAATGTATATGAAACCACAAAAGGTCCCACAGAACAACAGCAATCCTGAGAAAGAACAAAGCTGGATGATTCATGCTACCTAATATTAAACTATACTATATGGCCATAGTAATCAAAACAACATGATATTAACGCAAAACAGACACTAAGATCAATAGAACAGAATAGCTAACCTAGAAATAAATCCACATCTTTAGAGCCAATTAATATTCAACATTAGAAGCAAGCATATACAATGGGCTTAAGATAGTTTATTCAATAAATGGTGTTGGGAAAATTGGACACATGCAGAAAAATGAAACAAGATCACATTCTTACACCACACACAAGAACAAATTAAAAATTGCTTAAAGATTTGTGGTTTGCACTTTTGGTAAAAGACGCAAAGCAAAGACCTGGACATATATGCTGGAGCAGTCACCTGGGAAGGATTCAGCATAAGTAAATGTAAGCATTTTAAAGGGAAAGAGGGTTTGTTTAAAATAGCAAATCATCAAGTCATTTTTAAATTTAGAGAAAATAATAGTATTGAAGAATAAGTAGCTTTCCAAATTGGCTAGTGCTGCTTTTTTTTTTTTTTTTTTTTTTTGGTAGGGGGGATAACATTTAAAACATGATTTAAATATTAGACATAAAACCATAAAAATGTAAAAATGTCAGTAAAACTTCTGACATTACTCTACACAATATTATATCTGATGTATCCTCCCTGGCAAGGGAAAGAAAAGAAAAAATATACTAATGAGACTACATCAAACTAAAACAATTTTGCACAGTAAACTCATCACCAAGAAACAAACCAATTAAACAATGGGAAATGGACCTGAATAAATCCTTCTCTAAGAGGACATACAGATGGCCTGTAGACATATAAAAATATGTTCAACATCACTGATCATCAGAAAAATTCAAATTAAAATTACAGTGAGATGTCATATCACATTTGTCAGAATATCTGTCATCAAAGAATCAACAAACAACAAGTACTGGTGAGGATGTGGAGTAAAGGGAACCTTTTTCCTCTGTTGGTGGGAACAAAGACTGGTGCAGCCACTGTGGAGAGCAGTATGGAGATACATCAAAAAATTAAAAATAGATCTACCTTTTGGCCCAGCAATTCCACTTCTGGGAATATATCTGGAAAAAAAAACCCAAAACACTAATTCAAAACAACATTAGCATCTCTAGATTCATTGTAATGTTATTTACAATCACCAAGATATGGAAGCAGCCCAATTGTCCATCAGAAGATGAGTGGATTAAACAACTATAGGACATTTACATGATGGACTACTACTTGGCCATAAAAATGAAGAAAATTTTACCCTTTGTGACTGTATGGGTTGACCTGGAGAACATTATGCTAAATGAAATAAGCCACTAAAATAAAAATAAGGACAATATGATTTTACTTATACATGGAATCTAATAAACTGAAAGAACAAGCAAAATAGAGATCAAATCATAGATACAGAACAGGATGACAGCTATTGGGGAGTTTTTGAGGGTGGAAGGTCTGAGAAAAATGAAAAATGACTCTGGGACATGGACAACAGTGTAGTGATTGCTGGGGGATGGTGATATAAAGGGGATTAAATGATGATGAAAATACAATACATTTTTAAATAAAAATACATGCCTGGGAACCTGATTTGCCCCCTTGCCTTAACCAACAAGAAAATCTGAAGAAAAATATAAATGTTTAAATAGGCAACAAGCAGCATGGGTAGTGATTCTTGAAAAAAGATGAATACATGAGGTGAGCTTATGACTACCTGGAGGAAGTTTTCAGAATGCAACATAGGGAATAGGAACTTACATGTAACACAGCAAATTCAGTATGTGGAAGAAAAGGGGCTCAAAGTTCAGATGGGCTAATGTGATGATATTATGTGGGACAGAGTACTAGAAAACAGAACTACCAAAGAAACAGAGAGAACTTTAAAATTTCAGAGTCCCTATAAGTCTTTAAGCACTGTTCTGTGCATTCATGAGAAGGAAACTACTTCAAGCCCAAGGAAGAATCATTATAAACAATTAGGCTGAACAATTCTCAGAACTCACAAAGACACTAGGAATAATTTATACTTTGACCATCCAGAATGCAAAGAATTTGCAATACATGTGACATCGGGTACAATACTTGGACAGGCAAACACTTAGTATGGGGTCTAAATTAGTTCTAAACTGAAAGGTTCAATAGCCAAAAATAAAAGGAAATGCTTAAAAGGTTTAAAGTAACCCCAAGAACATAATGGTTTACTATTTAAAGAAATATAACAAAATCCAGCACCCAGCAATGTAGTTTACAATGTCTGCCATCCAATTAAAACAATGAAAGTTATCCAATGAAGTAGAAAAATATGCTTTCAGGAGAAAAGTTAATCAATAGAAAATAAACAGAAATGAATTACATTCAAAATAGTAATCTCAAAGTGAACAGAAGGGAGAAAATAGCAAAGATCAGAACAGAAATAAATGAAATAAAGACAAGAAAATCAATAGAAAAATTTAACAAAACAGCTTTTTTCATTTAAAATGAAGATAAAACTATGTGTCAGAGCAGTCTTGCTGTGATAGGTCACCCAAAGATTGATATGGGAGCAAGCAATGTGTATATTGGGGGTTGAGGGGGTAGTAGACCAGTGCAGGAGCTGGTAATGGGTTCAGTGGGGGCTGAGGGAGGAGGGATGCTCCCTGGATCAGCTTGGCTCCAGAGCCCATGGAGCAAGGGAATGGAGACTCTCGGCCCTAATGGGACTGTAGGAGCCCTGCCAGGGACTTCTATGGGTACATTTTTAAGCTTGCAAGATGCAGTGGGTGTGGCATTAGTTGTCTGATTAGGGCATTTGCTATTTCCAGATTATTTGAGTGGAATTACTGGGTAAAAAGGCAGTTCCATTTTTATTTTTTTGAGGAAATTCCATACTGTTGTCCATAATGGCTGCACCAGTCTGCATTCCCACCAACAATGCACTAGGGTTCTTTTTCTTCATTTCCTCAGCAGCACTTGGCTGTTTGTTGATTTGTTAATAAAGGCAATTCTGGCAGGTATGAGATGCTATTTCATTGTGGTTTTAATTTGCATCCCTCTGATGACTAGTTGTCCTCCCTGGAGAAGTTTCTGTTCAGGTCATTTGCACATTTTTAAATCGGATTGTCTTCTTGGTTTTGAGTTGTATGAATTCTTTATATGTTTTGGAGATCAAACCCTTGTCCAAGGTATTATTGGCAAATATGTTTTCCCATCTGGTTTGTTCCCTTTTAATTTTGCTGCTGTTTTCTTTGGCCAAGCAGAAACTTTTTAGCTTGATGGAGTCCCATTTGTTTATCTTTTCCTTTATTTCCCTTGCCCTAGGAGATCTATCTGTGAAAATACTATGTGAGATATCTGAAATTTTACTGCCTATGTTTTCCATTAGGACTTTTATGGTATCACACTTTACATTTCAGTCTTTTTTTTCCATCTTGAGTTGATTCTGATGTGTGGCATAGCAGTGTTATTTTCAGTAGCCAAGTACCAGGAATAGCCTAAGTGTCCATCAGTAGATGAGTGGTTCAATAAACTGTGGCATATTTACACAATGGAATACTACACAGCAGAAAGAAAGAAGTAATTCCTACCTTTTGGGACAGAATGGATGGGATTGAAGACAATTATCCTTGGTGAAATAAGCCAGGCAGTGAAAGAGAAACACCATATGATCTCATGTATAACAGGAACCTAATGAGCCAAACAAAGGAGGAAAATAGAACCAGAGACATGGAAACAAGAAACAGACTGACAGTGACCAGAGGAGAGAGGGGAGGAAGAGATTGGGGCAAATAAGGGGAGGGGTCTAGTCAAAGAGCTAGTATAAATAACGTTTAGACATGGACAACAGGGCAAGGAGTAACTGTGAGTGGTGCAGGAGGTCAAGGCAATGGAGAGAAATGGGAGAAAAACTGGAATAACATAATAGAATAAATGAACAAAGAAAAAAAGAAAGATGTTTCAGCAATAAATAAATAAAAGTAAAACTGACAAATATTAACTAGACAAAAAAAGAAAAAAGAGAGGAGACTCAAATAAAGGGACTCAGAAATTTAAAAAAGAGATATTACATGGGAGACTACAGAAATACAAAGGATAAGAAACTATCATAAATAATATGTCAACCAGTTGGATAACTTAATGGAAATGGATAAATGTTTTGAAACATACAACCTACTGGGACTGAAATATGAAGAAATAAGAAATCTGAACAGAACAATAATGATTAAAGTCACAATCAAATACTTCCCAGCATAAAAAGCCCAGGATTAGGTAGTTTCACTGATGAATTTTAACAACTATTTTGAGAGGAATTAACAACACCCCTCAAACTTTAGCAAAAACTAAAGAAAAGTAACATTCCAATGATAAAGTAAAAGGCAACCCTTAGTATGGAAGAAAATATTCACAACTCATATATCTAATAATTAATTAATATCTATAACATGAAAAACTCCTAAATCTCAAAAATAAAAAACACAAGCAACTAATTTTAATAATGACACAGAGACTTGAATAGACATCTCTTGAAATAAGATAAACAAATTGCCAATAAGTACATAAAGATATGCCCAACATTACTAATCATTAGGAAATTGAAAATCAAAATCACAACGTGATATCATTTTATACCTATTAGAATGGCTACTATAACATAAACAAAAAATTGAATGTGTTAGCACGATGTAGATAAATCGAATCCTTTGCACACTGCTGCTGTGAATATAAAAATGAAACAGTCAATATGAAAACAGTATGGTGGTAACAGAAATTACATAACTATCATGTGATCCAGTGTCATGGTTACTTTTGTGTCTAAACATGAATGGGTTAAGTCATGCTCAGATGCCTAGTACAACAAATTCTGGGTGTGTTTGTGGGGCTTTTTAAGAAGAGATTAACATTTTAGTCTGCACACTAAGTAGAAAAATTGCCCTCAACAAAGTGGATAGGCATCATCCTATCAGTTGAATGACTGGATACTACAAAAAGGCAGAGATTTAAAAAAAAATATTTTTTGATCTGGGAAACCCATTTTCTTTTGCCCTTAGATATTAGCATTCCTAGTTCTCAGGCTCTTGAACTAAGTTGGAACTTGAACCACAGGCCCTTCATTTTTTGGCCTTTGACTCAGACAGAAACTTAAACCATTGCCTTTCCAATTTATTACGACTTCAAACTCTGAGCGAGTTACACTAACAGCTTTCCTGATTCTTTAGTTTGCAGACAAGCAGATTGTGTACTCCTTAGGAAACATAATGATGTGAGCTAGTTACTATTACGTATATATACACATACACATACATGTATTCTATTGTTTCTGTTTCTCTGAAGAACAATGATTAATAGAGAGTGACCCTAAAGGAATGCAATTTTAAGGACGTGTTTTCTGAAATAGTTATGAGGTTTCTGGAATTGTCATTCTAACCTGATTTGAACGAAAGATGTAACAATTCAATTTTCAGTAGTAAAAAGAATACTGACAGTCCATGGTTTGAACTGTTTATTAAATATTAGCATTGGAGTTCTGGTAAAATGGCAGAGGAGTAAGTGGAGCTATGCCAATCTCCTCCCGGGTCACATTTGGAATTACTTTTTTGGAGAAAAAAATAACTGGAATTACCAACAGAACACCAGCTGGTTAGAAGTCTTATAGCCACAGAGAGAACAGGACACACTTTATCACCACATGACTGGTAGGAATTATGGGAACGTGTGAGGGCTAGCTGGGTCACCACCAGAGGCAGCGGCCAAAGGAACTGGGCTGGGGGCTTCACCTGAGAAGAGTGGTTCTGGTCCCCCAGCTGGTTGTCCTAGCCTACATTAACACAGGGGAGAGTAGAGCAGTATAGAGCTGAGAAGGGCAGCAAGTTGTGGGGTTTACTAGCCTAAGAGAGTGCTGGAGACATAGAACTGCTAAGGTGACTACAGAGAAAATACATTGGCACCCACCTACCCTGGGCTCCAGCAGAAGGAGGGCAGAGAGGAATGAAGACACATGGGGAGAGTTTTTGGCTGTGGCTTGGAGGAAAGAAGTGGGGAAGCAGCTGTGGGGATCCTGGTGCTGACTGATGGCCCACACCTCAGGCAGATTACGCTATGCCAAGCAGTTTCTGTATGAGGGGTCCTCATAGCCCCACCACTACAAGCAATCTGCCACACACAGAAGTTCGTGAGCTTGACACCAGATCACAATTCTTTGATTTACATCTAAATAAACTTCTCCTACCCTGCCGTGTCTGAACATAGATTCAATAGTTGGCACCTGAAAAGGTAGGTATTGCTCACCAAACAGGGCCTGGGCCTGGCGGCTGATTACAAACTCTCTGATTTACAGCTGGGTCAGTTAGTCAGCCCCTAAAAGTGGTGTGCAAATCTGGTGGCTGATTGTAGATTAATTAGTTCACAACTGAGTTGGTTTTTCTTGCCAAGTGGCACATGGGACACCTGGCTGATCACAAACTCATTGGATTACAACTGAAACATTCAGTCTAGCCAACTGGCCCCTTAGCCTGGCAGCTGATCACAGATTCATTGGATTATAATTGCAATTTTAGTCTAGACCATCACCACCTGAGCCTGGTGGCTAATCACAAGCTCATTGGATCAAAATTGGATCTCGCTGCCTGAGCCTGGCAGCTGATCACAGAATCATTGATTTCCATCTGAATCCGTCCCACCAAGTTGCACTTGAGCTGGTGGCTAATCCATTAGATCACAATTGAACCTATCTGTCTAGCTCAGTAGGGTCTGAGTTCGGTAGTTGATTCATTAATTTACAATTGAATCAGTCTTTCACCACAAGCTGCATGAGAGCCTGGCAGTAGTTCACAAGTCAATAGAAGGACAAGTAAATCAATCCTCCCAGCATAGCAGTTCCTTCATGATCACAGTCTGATTGAATTACAATAAAAACCTAAAAATGGGGAGAAAAAGAAACAGTCCATCACCAAAATGAAAGGAAGAATCCCCAGAAAGATCACTAAATGAAACAGGCAAATAAACTATAAGATATGGAATTCAAAAGAATGATAATAGAGAAGCTCAATGAGCTCAGCCACCCCAAAGTACACTACAAACAACTCCAGGGGAACTATGAAGAACTCCAGGGAAGCTACCAGGAGCTTGATGAGAACTACACCAGCATTAAAAAGGACATAGAATCTATCAGTAAGAACCAGGAGGAAATGAAGAATACAATTTCTGAATTGAGGAATACAGTACATGGAATCAAAATCAGACTAGAGGAAGCAGAGAATCGGGTCAGTGAGCTGGAGGACAACATAAAAAACAAACAAACAAACAAAAACAAACAAACAAACAAAAAAACATTCCAAGACAATGCAACAGAATGACAAAAGACTGAACAAGAATAAAAAGTTTTTAAGAGATATGCATGTCAACATGAATAATATCCATATCATAGGGATACCGGAAGAAGAGAAACAAAAAATGGAAAACCTGTTCAAAAACGTAATAATAGAGAACTTCCCTAACATGATGACTGAGAACATTACTCAAGTTCAGGAAGCATATAAGGTCTCAATAAGGATGAATACAAACAGACCCACTCTAAGACACATTATAGTTAAAATGGCAAATTTCAAAGACAAGGAGAGAATCCTAAAAGCATCAAGAGAGAAACAGCAAATAACATATAAGGGGGTTCTAGTAAAGTTATCAAATGATTACTCAAAAGAAAAAAAGTACAAGTCAGAAGGGAATAGCAAAAAATATTCTAAATAATAATTTTGAAAAGGCAGCCGACCAAGAATCCTCTACCCAGCAAGGTTCTCATTCAAAATGGAAGGAGAAATAAGGAGTTTCCCAGACAAAATAGACTAAAGGAATATATCTCTATGAAGCCAGCATTGCAAGAAATGCTAAAGAATCTGCTTTAAAAACATGAAAAAAAATTGAGACAACTGTAATATAACAACAATCAAAAACAATAAAGAAAAATCACAGAAACAAAACTACTTACAAATAATAAAAATTATAAACCATTGTCACCAAAGAAAAGGCATCATTACAGATATAGAGATATTAAAAGGTGATTAAAGGAACACTTATTACCAATAGGCTCAATAAATAAATTTTTGAAATGCATACTCTAGAATCTCAATCAAAAAGAAAAATAACAACAATCAATTGAAAAACTCATTTAATTTAGTCCTGGCTAATGGCTCAGTTGATTGACACCAGCGGTGAACCCAAAGGTGGCAGGGTCAATTCCCAGTCAGGGCACATAACCAGGTTGCAAGCCAGGTCTCCAGCCAGGTCCATAGCTGGAGGTAGGTGAAAGGCAATCATACATTGATGCATCTCTCCTTTTCTTTCTCTCTCTGCCCCTCTCTCTGAAAAAAAAAAAAAAAAAAAAGGAATAAAAAATCTTTTAAAAATAGTTTTAAAAACAATAACAAAAAACCTCACTTATTAAAAAGTAACTTAATAGTTAAAAATCTTTACACAAAGAAAACTTCAGGTCCAGATAGCTTCAGTGGTAAACATTACAGAATATTTAAGGAAAGAATAACACTAGTTTTATGTAACTAATTTTAAATTTTATAACAGTTAGAAACAGTTCTTAACTTACTATTCTGATACCAAAGTCAGAAAAAAAAGATTATGCATAAAGAAAATCCTAGAAGAATATCTTTCACAAAAGACATATAACCCATAACAAAATCTTAAAAATTGAGTAAAGATTCATATAACAAGGATAATAGATCCTGTACAAATTATGTTCATAAGAATGCAAATTTGTTTAAATGTACAAAACTCAATTAATACAAGTCATTATATTGTGTCTAAAATACAAAAAAAAACTTATGATCATCTTAATTAATGTAAAAGAACTTTTGACAAGATTTGGCCCCATTAATAAGACAAGAAAAATTTCTCAGCTAACTAAAAATAGAAGAAATTTGCTTATCCTAATAAAGTGTAAAGATGAAAAGCTTATAGCTAATATATTAATGGTGAAGGAATACAAGTTTTTCACCAAAGGTTGGGAACAACATAAGGATGCCACTGTTACTTTTATTTAACATTTTAATTGAAATGCTAGCCAATTAATTATAATAAGGTAAGCGATGCAATAATGAAATGGGCATATCTGAAGAGATTCATGAAGAAAATATATGGCTGGCCAATAAGTAAATGAAACATGCTCAACCTTATTAATTATTAGGAAAAGGCAAAACAAAACCACAGACAGGTAGTTTTATGCACACACTAAGAAAGCTAAACAGTTAAAAGACTAATTAAGCATACCAAGTTTGGGAAAATTTGGAGGAACTGGAACTCTCACACACTGCTGGTGTGTGATATAAAATGGCATATTTACAGTTTTGCAATTTCTTTATAGTAAAACATAATTATCAATGATATTACTCATTTATTCAAGATAAATGCAAATGTTATAGCCCCAAAATAACTTGTAGACTAATGTTTATAACAGTTTTAGCCATAGAAGGCAAAGGCTTTAAATAACCAGAATGACCATGAATGAGTAAATGGATAAATGAATTATTATATATCTACAACAGAATACTATTCAACAATTAAGAGTTTGACTACTGACACATGTAACAACATGGATTAATCCCAATAGCATTATGGTGTACAAAAGAAGTTACACATAAAAGTCTATATAAAATATAAATTATTTTCAATGAATTAAAAACACACATAGTAACAAAAAGAAAGTCTATAGTTGGCAAGACATGCTGTTTAATGGAATATATTGATAGCAAGGAGCGCAAGAGCTTTTTGACATGATGGAAATGTTATATTAAGTGACTTGTTACACAATTGTATACAATAATAAAATTTCATGAAACTGTACACAGACCTAATTTTATTGTATGTAATTGAATATAAAGTCAAAATTTTAAAAATAAAAATAAATTGGAATAGTAAGAATAGTATCATACTATCTAACATTTTTGAAAATCTACTCCATTGTAAGCATAATGCTGGGTATTATATACATAGTAGTCTTTTATATCTCTACAGTAAACCTTCAAAAGAAATATAATATTATATTCCAATTTTATAGGCAGTGAAAGGGGAACTTATGGAGATTAAGTAATTACCTAATCTACACAGTCCATAAGCAGTAAAGCCCAAATTTGAACCAAGATTTATTGCTACTGAAGATTATGATTTTAATATTTTGCTATCATATATGTAAGTATACTATAAGAAAAATAATATAAGTATATTTTATAGGTTAAACAAGAAAAAGGAAGTAAGTCTAGTCAAACAAATAGGCTTAAAATGAGTGATAAGGTAAATTGTATAAAATTATCAGAAAGCTCACTTTTAGATTATTTTATCCATCACAATTAAGGCCAAAAGCAATTTAGGTAATTACCATCCCATCAATTTGTGTCATAAGAGTAAATCTCCCCAAAAGTAAGGACTTATATGTATTTTTTGTACTTTTATTTTATTTTATTGTTGTTGTATTACATTTATCCCATTCCCCCTGCCCCACTGCTCTCCCCTGCTCCACCTTACACATCTCCTCTCCCACCGTCAATCCCACATGTTGTCCATGTCCATAGGTCATCCATGCTAGTTCCTTGACTAAACTGTTCCCCTTCTTTGCCTCCTTCTTCTCCTCTCCCCTCTCCTCTGCACATTGAAAGTCTGTTCCTTGTTTCCATGTCTCTGGTTCTGTTTTGCTTATTTGTTTGTTTTATTCATTTGTCTCCTGTATTGGGTGAGATCATATGGTATTTATCATTCACTGACTGGCTTATTTCACTGAACATAATACTCTCCAGTTACATTCATGTTATCGCAAAAGGTAGGAGTTTCTTCTTTTTTTCTGCTGTGTAGTATTCCATTGTGTAAATGTACCAAACTTTTTTGATCCATTCATCCACTGATGGGCACTTAGGCCATTTCCAGTATTTGGCTATTGTAAATAGTGCTGCTATGGACATAGAGGTGTATAGATTCTAAATTGGTGTTTCAGGGTTCTTTGGGTATAATCCTAGCAGTGGAATTGCTGGGTCAAAAGGCAGTTCCATTTTTAGTTTTTTTTTTTTTTTAAATGAAATTCCATACTGTTTTACATAGTGGCTGCATCAGTCTGCATTCCCACCAATGCACCAGAGGTCCCTTTTCTTCAAATCCTTGCCAGCATTTGCTATTTATTGATTTGTTAATGATTGTTATTCTGACAGGTGTGAGTTGATATTTCATTGTTGTTTTAATTTGCATCTCTCTGATGGCTAGTTCTATTGAACATTCTTTCATATGCCTATGCAGCTCAACACTAGGGAGACAGACAGCCCAATTAAAAAATGGAGAAAGGATCTGAACAGACATTTTCCTGAGAAGTACATATATTTGTTTTTATTGTACACAGTGTAATATGTATCTTTAACAAATATTGAAGAGCAACACTACTACAACAATGAAGACTAAGGATATATGTAAGAAGAAAATTTTGCCAGTAAATGAAGACATTTTGAAATAAAACAGGGTAGGGATTGATTGTGGGAGTAGGGAATTATGCAGATGTGGTAGGGGAGGGCAATGAGGAAAAATGGGGGCGACTGTAACTGAACAACAGTAAAATGGCAACCTAATTAATTCATTTTCTTATTAAATATTCAGATGGGAATGTGAATAAAATATATTTAGGTAATTGAGAAGAAATTAAATATTTTACATAAACAGCTATTAGCAAAATGGTGAGGTTTTTGGAATATCTGAACAAATCTTGGCTGCATACTCATTGGGTGTTAGGGAAATAGATGAAAGTAAACATACTTATTCAATCATTTGTACTCATTTAGTAAAATTCCAGAAGAGTAGAAAATAAAAACATGGTCATCTCAAAACAGAAACTTATTAAAAATGATAGAATTGATGTATCTTTCTGCTTCCATTGCCATTCTAAATACTTCCCTGTTTCTTTCAGTTTCACAGATGAAGGAGGAAGAGGAAAGAAATTTTAATGAATGGGACTAGGGAGAACAACAAAGTACAGAGGTAGACCTACAAGACATTAATTACTTTCAGCTATAACAATGCAAGAAACAACTACGTAGACAATCTTACTACTACCATGCAGAATGGAGTACAGCCGCTTGTCATTATGTACCCACATATCACTGACTTCCGAGAAAGTTAATAGGTTTTTATTAACAGGAAATCCTATTTGAAGGAGCTGAAAATGTTTCTGTTCCAAGCCAACCTCATCCACAATACACAGGAAATCAGTCACCTTCAAGGAAATTATAGAGTCCAAGACCAAATCCAGGGGATTCCTGTTATAGTTTATCTCCCTTGGGAGCTTAAGATGGCTTCACACTCCATCCCTCAGCTTCATGCTCTTTCTTGTGTGTGCGTGCTTGTGAGGTCAGCATCTGTCTTGCCTTTTGCTGCTCTCTCACCAATAGGCCTCTGGGGTGTACTGACAGATCACTCCAGACACTCAAGCAAAGAATGCTTCATCTATGGAATCCTGGAACCTGACAGTACCGTTGCCCTCAGGGCTGGAGCTTGTTCTCTTTGTACTGCTCTCAACCCCTGTGCCCTGCTGTAAGGGCAAGAGAGTTGAGCCATATGCTATGCTGTGCTGGGTCTCAGCATTTCAGCTAGGGAAGCATACATCCCAGGGTGGAACTCTGCCTCTGGACGCTGGCTTCTGACCCTATGAAGCCTAAGTTCCAAATGGGACCAGCCTCTGTCCAGCAGGACTGGCCTCTATCATCCCTCCAAGTGCTCCCAGACTGGGAACACCAGGCAAGCCAGAGAGCTGAGTGCTCCTGACCTGTGTGAGACCAAGAGAGCCCCGAACCAAGGCAGTGTCTTCTCTGCACCCTTGACTTAAAAAGGGCCCTCCCCAAATCCTATGTGTGCTGAAAGCCAGTGGAAGTGTCTAGTTTTTTAATCAATGGCCATATTTGTCTTTGTCCCTTTTTCCTGGTATGGGCAGAAAACTCTAGTCACCCTGGTCAGGGAGCCCAGCCCTCATAGCTCCAGGAAGCAAACTCTGTGTAGCCTATGTCATGAGATGAGCTAGGAGCCCCAAAGCTGTAGGCTATTAAGTCCCAGCTCTGGTTCTCTGGTTTCAGTCCCTGGAGTTCTCTGCCCTTCCTCCTGATAACTGCATTCTGTTTATACCAGCTTTCTTCTTTGGCAATTTTTTTTTTTCAGGCAGCCCCTCCTTTCGCAGTAGGCATTCTACTTTAATCTGACACCTCAATACTCCTTTCTTGGGGGTGCTGGTGCTGGCAGATCAGGGTTCCCACAGACTGTGGCCCTTGGATTTCTAATGATCTGGGTGGGCCTACCCTGTTACATTACCACAAAAAATATTTGCTTGAATAATGTGTGTGTGTGTGTGTGTGTGTGTGTGTGTGTGTGTGTGTGTGGAGGCAATTCCTCAAATATGGCATTGCTCCTCAAGAGAAACAAGTATTCAATTACTTTTTAATCTTCTTTATAGAACATTCCATATTAACCTCTCATGTAAACTGCTTTAGTGTCATATTCTACATCAAATCAAACTCAATCTTTGATACTTTTTTCCTTCTCTGTTCATTCCCTAACAAATAAACTCTAGGGAAACTAATTGGGTTGTGAGTGAATTTTTCTGTGCGAAATTTTTACAACAATGAAATGGCCAATAACAACTTTTAATCAGAACCCATACCTATGAGAGATAACCAAATTGTTAGCACCATGATTTTAGTTAGCATGTTGATATCTTTTCAAATTTATAAGCAACATTTTGCTTACAATATATATTCAAGAAGCACATATTCTCTTTCAACAAAATATAACACAAGTCATCCTTTTTTTTCTTAAAGATTTTTATTTATCATTTTTTAGAGTGAGGGAAAGGAATAGAGCCAGAAAGGGAGAGAGACATCAACGTATGGTTGCCTTTCACCTGCCTCCAGCTACAGAACTGACTGGAGACCCTGGTTTAAGTAGTGTTGTATTCCCAGGCTTCACTGTGATTTTTGCAAGACTGAGCAAGTTTCTTCTAACAGCAGCAGGTTTTCTCATGAACAACTACATGCTAAATTGTAGGCAGCTACTTATAGCTATCTTGGTCACCCCTCAGGTGGATTAACATGTACCACAGCTTTGGTTGGACAGGATCTTTATGTTTAGTATTTCAGTGGAAAGAAGATAAAACAGGTGAGTTTTATTTCTTTCTCAATACTAAGGAATCTTTTAAAAATTACACATAAATATTATAGAAAAATGATCAATGTTTGTTGGACTGAGTGTATGTGCATCTTCTTTTCTCTATAAAAACATCAGCCTTCCTTATGCGGGGCTCCAAATATGTTTTTATAACTCCCTCATACATATTACAAAACTTCTTGCCATCTCTTGGGCCTATAGGACACTTCAAAAACTAAGAATATATAGATATACATACAAAATTATACCATGTATAAGAAGGCTCATTGCAGCATTGTTCATAATGATGTAAGAATGAAAGTTACCTAATACTTCATCAGTAGAAAATTATTAAAATAATGTTATCACTGAATCATAAAGTATAGTACAATGATAAGAAGCTATTCAATAAAAGTATCTGTATATACTGATACAGAAAAATTTCCAAGATATTTATGACATCCTATGCATCATGCAAAAAACAGTAAATGATATGTAGTTTTGTAGAAAGTTTAAATTTATTATATATAATCCTGGTGGGCTGGTGGGGTTTTTAACCATGTATTTGTATTGCTTAAAAAATATTTAGTTATATGGGTGGTTAAATAAACTATTTTTATAATTTATGTATTTATACAAATATGAATTGATACTTTCAAAGGAATAAATTATCACTCAATATTGCCACTATGCCAGAACTTTGGTGTACCATATTATAAGGATTTCATTTTAAGAAACATGAATACACCAGCATGCTATAAATAATTAACTAAATTTCCTTGGATTTTCTGAACAGTCATCAGAAACATTCCCTCAGTAATCTCCAAGGTGAGCTACTAAGTGGGTGGAAAAGATGAAGCAGATTTCATCCTGACTCAGCATATGCTAAGAGCTAAACTGTCTGTCAAAAGAATCCTTTAGAGAATAGGGTTTCAAAACTGAAACTTAAAAGTGTACACTAATGACCTGGTAATTATCTTAATGACTTTTCATTGAAGTGTGAATTTTTCAGTTAACATATCAACAAGCAGAAGTGATACTACTTCAGTAGCCATGAGATGTTTTAAATATTATCACATTGTTTGTTCCTGTTTCCATGTTTAAGATGAGGGCTATTGTTCCAGCTGGTACTCAAAAAAAAAAAAAAAAAAAAAGAAAAAAGAAGAAGGAAACATGGAGCATAGCTCCAAACAAAAGAAAATACATATTTTGTGCTATAAGTTACTATGATTTTAGGGTTGCATTTAATCCCATAAAATTCTCAGGAATACATTTACTTGTTATTTTATATGGTCCAATTCCCTTTGGTTTTATCCCTGGGTTTATAATCGCTTAGAATTATTTCTTATACCCTTGACATTCATCTGGGATTACTTTCCTTCTTCCTGAAGAACAACCATTAAAAGTTAATTTAATGAGAAGATTTTCGTAGTCCACCTTACAGTTCATGGTTGTAAGTATACAATTCTAAGTGAATAGTTACATATTTTTTACTCAAATATTATTTCACTATTTTCTGGCTTCCATTGCTGTTGTTCAGAAGTCAGTTTATGATCAAACTGCCCTTTTGTAGCTAACTTTTAACTTGGCTGCTTTATTGTTGCCTTTGTTGGTCTGGAAATTCACAGTGGAATGTCAAACCACAGATTTGTTTCTATTTATTCTTCTTGAAATTCACTAGTTTCTTGAAACTAGGAAACAGAAAATTTATGTCTCTCATCAATTCTGAGAAATTGTTAATGATCTTCCAAAGATTGCCATTTCCCAATATCTCTATTATCTTTATTTACTTCTCAAATTATATATATATATATATATATATATATATATATATATATAATTTTATTGTTGTTGTATTACATCCATCCCCTTTTTGCTCCCATCTGTCCCCCTCCCCACCCACCCATTCCCCCCAAAGTCAACCCCACCTGTTGTCCATGTCCATGGTTCCTTTATACTAGGTTCTTGTCTAAGCTGCTCCCCTTCTTTGCCTCTGCCTCCCCCCTCCCCGCAACCCCGTTCACACAATGGAATTCTATAGAGCAGAAAGAAAGAAGGAACTTGTACCCTTTGCAACAACATGGATGGAACTGGAGAGTATTATGCTTAGTGAAATAAGCCAGTCAGTGAAGGACAACTATCATACGATCTCACCCATTACAGGACAATAATGAGCAAAACTAACAACAAGCAAAACAGAACCAAGTATATGAATACAAGGAATAGGCCTTCAAATTATATTTATGTTGGACCTTCTCACTTCATATTTGTGTCCCTCAATCTTTCTTTCATAATTTCCATCACTTTGTTCTACTGCTTTACCTCACAATATTCATATCAATCTTGTAGCTGTCTTATTCTTTCTGGGCCTAATCAGCCATTTAAAAATTTTCAGTAAATTTCTAAGTTCATGTATACATATACACATGAATATAGTTCTGGAGTTCTGTTTTGTTCTTCAAATGTGCTTGGTTATTTTCTTATATCCAATTATTCCATGGCTATACTTTTAAAATCTCCTCTGTGACTTCTAATGAAGTATCAAGCTTCATAGAGGCTGTTTTTAAATTTTATTTATTTATATTTTTAGAGAGGGAGAAAACATCAGTTTATTGTTCCACTTATGCATTCATTGATTCCTTCTTGTATGTGCCCTGATTGGGGATCGAACCTGCAACTGTGGTATCAGTATCATGCTCCAATCAACTGACCCAACCAGGGTCAGTGAGGCTCTTTTCCCTTCTATTTTGGTATAATGGTTAATAAGCTTCTAAATCATTTTGTGACTAATTACAAATTTTTAACAATCATATTTAAAGTTAAACAATACCTTTAACTTTGTTCAAAATAACATATACCACTTAGAACCACTTAACTCTGATAATCACCTTTCTATCTTTCTAGTTTACCTCCCCTGGAGCCATCAGATATGTTATAGTTCTCCAATTCACCCTCCACATGTCTAAAACCTATTTTATATATTTTTATATCTCTATGATACATTTTGTGTAGTTTTCTCTTATCTACTTTCTAGTTTAATAATTATCTATTAAGCTTTGTCTAGTATGCTATATGGTCTGCTCACTGAGTTTCATTAATAAAAGTACTGTTTAGTAGTTTTTCTCAAATCTGTTCTTTACACACAATGTTTTCTTGTTTCCTGTGGTTTCTATTATTAAAATATTTAATTGCTAAAGATAAGCATATATAGTTTCTTTCAGATTATTTTATATCTTGTATTCTTATATTTAACTTTCTATTTGCTGTAATTGCTGACTCCTCCTAAAATATGTTATTCTTTTTTTTTTTTTTTTTTTTTTAACATGAATCCTTGCTATATGTTAGGCTGTACAAAACTTTTTTTTTTTAATTATATTGTTGTATTACATCCCAAAACTTCTTTTATCTGTTCCTAACAGTTACTCTCAATTCAGGAACTTTTATTATTTCTAATTTAGGGAAGGAAGATAAAGAGGTCTAGAGAGGCTAGTAATGTGTCTAATGCTATAATTAGTGAGAATCACAGCCAGGATTTGAACCCAAGTCTTCTTAACTTCCTAGTTAGACCTGAGATTTCCAATCAAAATACATTTAATAAAAAACATATTTTGAAAGAGTGCTTCATTAATCAAAAGGAAGACTTAGTAATACTACTTTCTGTACAGGTGCAAAGCCAAAATGAAATCTGGACTAATGGCTCTTGGGAGCTTGATACTTTTATAATCCTATGGCCTTTAGATATTGAATATATTTTGTTTCTTAGTTGGAGTTATTATTCTATACAAAACAGGTTTGGGCAGAAGAACCTGCTGATTTGAAGTATGAGGCTGAAAGGATGAGCTGAGTCAGAGCTCCTCTGACCTTTTCAAAACGGTCTGGGAACACTGTAGGGTGAATCATGTGGGGGAAAAAATCACCCACTGTATAAAATATGTTATTCTTGTGCAGGAGGTTTTTCTTATAGAAATTGAGTGCTGTTTCTTCCATATGTCCAAGGAATATCTTTGGCCTGGGTATGATCCCTCTTCTTCATTTATGTGCACGCATGCATGCATGTGTGTGTGTGTGTGTGCGCACGCGTGTGTGTATTAGCTGATTTACCCAAACCATTTGGTGATTTTCCAGCATTGTGGAAATAGAAAATTCAGTCTCTAATCCTGTGTGTACTTTATATTTGTGGTTTTAGCTTCTCAGAGCATAGTACATTTTCCCACTCAAAATCTTAGGTAAAACAAGAATTATTACACTCTGCCTAGACTAGTGAAAAGAAAACTTTTAGTAACTCTTTTATTGATAGCACAAGTCTTCAAGATTTTCACGTAGTTTTATGTGGTGGTCTCAGATTTAACTTCTCACTGCACAGAGAGACAACGTTTACATTTCTTTCCAAATTTTTAATGTTAGAGAATCTGAATTGATTACTGAAGTCAATGACTATCTCCATTCCATTATAGGAAGTTTATGAGATGACCATTCTGTTCATAATTTTCTCTTTGCTTCTAACACCTGATAATTTGTCTTAATTCCCTTTGGACTGAGCTACGTATTTCAGTGCACTTTTTATTATTTTGCTCTATTAAGAATATCTTGACCTGTCTGGTTGCACAGTGGATAAGGTGCCAACTTATGAACCCAAAGGTTGCTGGTTCAATTCCCAGCCCAGGCACATAGCCAGGTTGCAAGCCAGTTCTCCAGCCAGGTCCTTAGCTGAAGGCAGGTGAAAAGCAACCATACATTGAAGTCTCTGTCCCCCTGCCTCTCTCCCTTCCCCTCTCTAAAAATAATAAATAAAATATTTAAAAAATTTTTAAAGAATATCTGATATTTTTTACCTGATAAAATGTCCTATTAGCCAAGTCTACTATGCTAGAATCATAAGTCAAAAATGAAGTTTTAAAGTGAATTTTTTAAGGACAATGAATGTATAAAAAGCTGCTCAACTTTATCAATCCTCAGTAACATGCAAGTTTACACCACAAGGAAATACCACTACATGTAATCTGAATGGCTAAAAAAAAAAAAAAAAGATAGAAAATACCAAATGTGGTCAAGGATATAAATAACATAACTGCTGGTAAGAAAATATATTATCATAGTTGAGTACTTCAAAACACCTTTGGCAACATCTACTAAGATGGATGTATGGGGTGTGTCTTGGAAGTATCGGCCACACAAACTTCTAATTATGTTGACATTGGTTTGATACTTTAGGGACAGATCTCATATGTGAATGCTGTGACTGAGAAATTTCACTCCAAGGTCTATACCCAAAAGAACTACATTTTTTTTTAAAATATTTTATTTATTATTTTTTTAGAGAGAGGGGAAGGGAGAGAGGCAAAGAGGGAGAGAGATATCAATGTATGATTGCCCTTCACCTGCCTCCAGCTATGGACCTGGATGGAGATCTGGCTTGCAACCTAGTTATGAGTACCCTGGCTGGGAATTGAACCAGTGACCTTTGGGTTCACAGGCAGGCACCTGACCCACTGTGCCACCAACCAGGGCTGGAAATACATTCTTTTAAAAAAGTTTTATTTATTATTGTTGTATTACAATTGTATCAATTTCCCCCATTGCTCTTCCTTGTCCCAACCTCCCTGCCCCCTCTCCCACAGTCAGTCCCCAGCTCTTGTCCATGTGCGAGGGTCTTTCACACTAACTCCTCGATTGAACTCATCCCCTGCTTTCCCTCTTCTCCTCCTCCCGCTAGTCACCATCATTCTGCTCCTTTTTTCCTTCTTCTGTGTCTCTTGTTATGTCCTGTTAGTCTATTTTGTTCATTAGTCTCCTGTATTAAGTGAGAAAGTATGGTATGTAACTTTTGCTGCCTGGCTTATTTCACTAAGCATGACAATCTCTAGTCACATCCATGATATCACAAATGGTAGAAGTTCCTTCTTTTTGCTACAAAAACTCCATTGCGTAAATGTATCACAGTTTTTTGATCCATTCATTCACTGAAGGGTACTTAGCTTGTTTACAGTATTTGGCTATTGTAAATAGTGCTGCTATGAACATAGGGATGTAAAGGTTCTTCTGAATTGGTGTTTCAGAATTCTTCAGGTATAATCCTAGCAGTGGAATCACTGGGCCATAAGGATGCTCTATTCATAGTTTTTTTTTTTTTTTTTTTTTTTTTTTAAGGAAATTACACATTGTCTTCCATAGTGGCTGCAACAGTCTACATTCCCACCAGCAATGAACCAGGGTTCCCTTTTCTCCACATCCTTACCATCACTTGTTGTTTGTTGATGATGCCATTCTGACAGGTGTGAAGTGGTATCTCATTGTAGTTTTATTTTGCATCTTTCTGATGACTAGTGATGTTGAGCCTTCTTTAATATGTCTATGAGCCATTTGTAAGATTTCCTTGGAGAAGTGTCTATTCATGTCCTTTGCACATTTTTAATTGGGTTGTTTGTCTTCCTAAGGTTGAGCCTCATTAGTTCTTTATTATATTTTGGAAATCAAACTCTTGTCTGAGGTATCATTGGCAAATGTTTTCCTACATGGTTGGTTCCCTTTTCATTTTGCTGGTGTTTTCTTTATCTGAGCAGAAACTTTTCAGTTTGATGTAGTCCCATTTGTTTATCTGTTCCTTTATTTCCTTTGATCTGGGAGAGATATCAGTGAAAATATTGCTGTGTGAGATATCTGCAATATATATTTTTTGCCTATGTTGTCTTCTAAGACTTTTATAGTGGCACAAATATCCATCTTGAGTTTATTCCAGTATATGGTATAAGTTGGTGGTCTAGTTTCATTTTTTCGCATGTACCTGTCCAATTCTCTGAACCCCATTTGTTGAAGAGGCTATTTTCATTCCATTTTACACTCCTTCCCCCTTTGTCTAATATTAGTTGCCCATAAAGTCCTGGGTTTATTTCTGGGCTCCTTATTCTGTTCCATTGATCTGTTTGTCACAGTAGGTACACCTGTTGAGTGCTCCTGGCACCAGACCAGATCACATGGATCATGGTTCCTGCACCTGGGGAGAAAATAAAGTCAGAAGAAGATTGCTTCTTCTGACTGTGAAAACCAGTGGGTTCTTGGGCAGAGGAAGGAACTATATGTCTCACAGAAGACTCTGTTTAGAGGCATCTATGGTCCTGAAATATCTGCAGAACCACCCAATCTGGGAACCATGGATAAGGCAACAACTTGACAGATGCCACTCCCATACAGGAAATGAGAGAAATACCTGGAAAAGGAGAGAGTGCTGAGCAAGTGACATAGTTCCCTCTCAGACCTGTCCCCCACATAAAGGGTTGCAGCATGGTAAAATGGGTCACCCCACACTGACTCACTGATCAATACCCAAAGCTTTGTCCCTTACCACATAATAGTTGTAATAGCTCTACCCAAGAAATAGGCACACAGGAACCTGCCAAGATGCAGAGACAGAGAAATATCACTCAAAAAAGGGAACAAATCAAGGTCCCAGTGGCCAAACTAAGTGAAAAAGAAACAGCCTGCTTGATAAGTGAACAGATAGCTAGCCTGACAGATGCACAGTTTAAAATTCTGGTAATAAAGATGTTCACAGACTTGGCAAATATGCTTGTTTATGGTAAACACATAAGGGAAAGAATGAAGGCTAGGCTGAGCAAAACAAAGGAAAATACACACAAAACCAATGGTGAAGGGAAGGAAAATGGGGTACAAATCAATAATTTGGAATGTAAGGAAAAAATAAACATTCAAGCAGCATAGACAGTGGAAACAAGGATCAAAGAAAACACACACACACACACACACACACACACACACAAAGAGAGGCTTAGAAACTTCTGGGACAACTTTAAGCATGCCAATATCTGAATCATAGAAATACCAGAAGGAGAAGAGGAAGAGCAAGACATTGAAAACTTGGGTGGAAAAAATTAATAAAGGAAAACTTCCCAAATTTGGAAAAAATAATAGACAGAATCCCAAATAAGCTAGATCAAAATTGAACCACACCAAAGAACATCATAATTAAAATACCAAAGATTAAAGACAGAGAATATTAAAAGAAGCAAGAGAAAAGAAGGGACTTACCTACAAAGGGGTTCCTATAAAACTATCAGCTAATTTCACAAAAGAAATTTTGCAGGCAAGAAGGGCCTGGCAAGAAATATTTAAAGTGATGAGAAAAAAAAAAAAAAAAAAAAGCAAGGAACTACAAGCAAGATTACTCTATCCAGGAAAACTACCATTCAAAATGGTAAAGTGTTTCTCAGACAAGGTAAACCTAAAAGAGTTTATCATCCCCAAGCCATTATTATGAAATGTTAAAGGGACTTATTTAAGAAAAAGAAAATAAAAACTGGGAACATCAAAATTGCAACATGGTGGCACAGTGGATAAGATGCCGGCCTGTGAACCCAAAGGTTGCTGGTTCAACTCCTAGCCAGGGCACATAACCAGGTTGCAAGCCAGGTCTCCAACCAGATCCGTAGGTGGACGCAGGTGAAAGGCAACCATATATTGATGTCTCTCTCCCTCTCTCCCTTCCCCTCTATATAAACAATACAGTTAATAAAATATTTTTAAAAATTAAAACAAACTGACAGCTATTAATAATAAAATGGAAAAAATAAAAATAAAACAAAAGCGAACCAAGCAAACAACCAGAATAAGACCAGAAACATAGGTATGGGGATCATGCGGGAGGGTTAAAGCTGGGAGAGGGAAGGGAAATAAATGGGAAATGGTGCAGGGATTAGGAAACAGAGTTGGTGGGTACAAGGTAGATAGGGGGAAGTTAAGAATAATAGAGGAAAGGATGAAATCAGGGAACTTATATGCATAACCCATAGACAATTAACTAAAGGGGAGTGTGACTGCAGGAAAGAATGGGAAGATTGGGTGGAGGGGAGCAAATTGAAAAGAATTTGGGGCAACTGAAACAACATAATCAATAAAATATTTTTAAAAGTAATATGGCTTCTCTCTTTCTTCAATGATATTGGAAGAAATTATATAGGCTTCAAGTTCTTCCATGAGTACTATAGTACTACTTTGCCTGTGAATAATTTACGGTTTGCAATCAATGCACCAATGAGCAGAAGCATAGGAAATAGCCTAGTAAAATAGGATGGTTTCTACCAAAACCATAGGTTACTGTAGCATTTTAGACTGAATAAAGGAGTAAATAAAAATCTAAAAGACAGACAGTTTGCAAAACAGCACAATGCTAACTTTGCTGCAGTTAGTAAGGCAGTTTTAGCTATCAGAATTAATAAGACCTGGTGGCTGCTGCTAGTGAGTGATAACTACTATAACTCCTTCCCCCCCAAAAAAAAAAATTGGGGGGAGATGTAAAATACAAGTCTGGCATTGATTTGGCAGGAAAATTTGTCTTTCTTTTGATGAGTATGTCTAGCTTAGTCATATTGCTGACACGAATAGCAATAGCAAGCTGATCATGGGAATTAGCATGAATACCTATCTTTGCAGAAGTTCTGAGAACATCAGTGGGTGAAAAGTGACTTAATTTACCTGATATGATAACTAAAAAACAGGAGTGGGGGCTTCTGGCATTCATAATTTTCTTATCAAATAAATATATGCATTATAATAGATTTATTTAATTACATCAGTTGAATGTGTTGTCCTTTATACAGAAGTTATACAACTGAAACTATTAGTGCTACAAATGTCTTTTCAGGTAAAACAGTGTGTGCTCACCCAACCATATTGCCTCCTGTATCTCTTTGAAAATTATAACACATATCTCAGTAGGGTTGATTGAAATTACAACTAAAATCTATGTTCAGGAAACAAAACAGGGATAGTTATACTGTGAAGAAACAAACCTTTGGAATCAGCTGAATTAATGATGTTTTAATGAAGCTAAATTTCCATAATTAAGATAAAGCATAATCTCAAATAGAGTGAGGGAATCAGTCAGCTACAAAGAAAAGAGGTTTTCACCTGGTATCTGTTTTATTTATTTATTTTTGGCAAAGATTTTATTTATTATTTTCAGAGAGAGGGGAAGGGAGAGAGGCAGAGAGGGACTGAGACATCAATGTATGGTTACCTTTCACCTACCTCCAGCTATGGACATGGCTGGAGACCTGGCTTGCAACCTGGTTATGTGCCCTGGCTAGGAATCAAACCAGTCATCCTTGGGTTCACAGGCAAGTGCCTTATGCACTGTGCTACCATCCAGGGCTGGTATCTGTATATTTTATTTCAAACATCTGAAAAGAGATTTTCTACAGATCTATTGCTAAGCTCTTTTGGACATCGTCTCCAAAAAGAAAATGGTTTTATATGGAAAACATCCCCTAAAACAATAAAACATTTTGAGATTTTAGAGGCTTAGTTTACTGAAATGTATTTTGGATTTTCTTTCTATGTCTGAGATCATGATCTTGGTTGAAGGTGATGTTTTGGAAAACTTTTTTAAATATACATTCTACATATTTCTATGAATCTATATGTCTGTCATTCTTCCTGATATAATATAAATATGCTATGCATTGTGTTTCTGATGGAATCTACTTATTTATGGAAAACTGACAAGAAATCTATTAAAAAAGATTTTATCCATTATTCTCTAGAGAGAGGGGAAGGGAGAGAGGCAGAGAGGAAGAGAGATAACAATGTATGGTTGCCTTTCACCTGCTTCCAGCTATGAAACTTCCAGGCTGGAGACCTGGCTTGCAACCTGGTTATGTGCCCTGGCTGGGGAATTGAACCAGCAACCTTTGGGTTCACAAGCCAGCACCTTATTCACTGTGCCACCAGCCTGGGTGAAACATGGCTTTTGAATGATGAAAATTTTTAAAAGAATATTCTATCTGGACCTAGTAAATTGTAATTGGTTCTATTCCCACATTGGCTAATATGTTTCACATGCAGAAAAATTTTACTCCTTGGCCATTGGCAATTCCTCCCAGAACAAGAATCATTTAATGATATAAAAAAAAAAAGTCATGCAACTATAAACTATAACAAGTTAAAGGAAATAAACTTCCATACCACAAATAGTCTTGAGACTTAATGTTCAAAATGGATAACTGCATATAGAAACATATAAGGTTATACTGGTAGGAGAACATCCAAGACCATCAAATGACATTAATTAATAAGGGAAATAATGGAAGTAGAATTTTTCTCCTTTAATAAAAACAGGAAAAAGTGTTTTTCTAAATGGTATTAGCACTGAAAGCTTTTTTATTTTTTAATTTTATTGTTGTTGTATTACATCCATCCCATTTTTGCTCCCCTCTGTCCCACTCCCCACCCACCTATTCCCCCTAAAGTCAATCCCACCTGTTGTCCATGTCCATGGTTCCTTTATACTAGGTTCTTGTCTAAGCTGCTCCACTTCTTTGCCTCTACCTTCCCCCTCCCCACAACCCCTTTCCCCCTGACCACTGAAGGCCTATTCCTTATATTCATATACTTGGTTCTGTTTTGCTTGTTGTTAGTTTTGCTCATTATTGTCGCATAATGGGTGAGATCATATGATATTTGTCCTTCACTGACTCGCTTATTTCACTAAGCATAATACTCTCCAGTTCCATCCATGTTGTTGCAAAAGGTACAAGTTCCTTCTTTCTTTCTGCTATATAGAGTTCCATTGTGTAAATGGACCAAAGTTTTTTGATCCAATCATCCACTGATGGGCACTTAGGCTGTTTCCAGCACTTGGCTATTGTAAATAGTGCCACTATGAACATACGTGTGCATAGGTTCTTATGAATTGGTGTTTCAGGATTCTTTGGGTATAGTCCAAGTAGTGGAATTGCTGGATCAAAAGGCAGTTCCATTTTTAGTTTTTTTACGGAAACCCCATACTGTTTTCCACAGTGGCTGCACCAGCCTACATTCCAACCAACAGTGTATGAGGGTTCCCTTTGCCCTGCATCCTCGCCAAATCTTGTTGTTTGTTGATTTGCTGATGATTGCCATTCTGACAGATGTGAGGTGGTATCTTAATGCAGTTTTAATTTGCATCTCTCTCATGACTAGCCATGTTGAGCATTCTTTCATAGGCCTCTGGGCCCTTTGTATCTCTTCCTCAGTGAGTTGACTGTTCAGGTCCTTTGCCCATTTTTTAATAGGGCTCTGTCTCCCTGGTGTAGACTTGCATTAGATCCTTATATATTTTGGAGATCAGACCCTTGTCTGAGGTATCATTGGCAATTATGTTTTCCCATAGAGTTGGTTCCCTTTGAATTTTGCTGATATTTTCTTTAGCTGAACAGAAACTTTTCAATCTGATATAGTCCCATTTGTTGATTCCTTCTTTGATTTCCTTTGCCCTTGGTGAAGTATCAGAAAACATATTTTTGGGTAGGATATCTGAAAGTTTACTGCCTATATTTTTCTCCAGGACCTTTATGGTGGCAATGTTTATGTTTAAATCCTTTATCCATCTTGACTTTATTTTGGTGTATGGTGTAAGTTGGTGGTCTAGTTTTATCTTTTTGCATGTTGCTGTCCAGTTTTCCCAACACCATTTGTTGAAGAGACTGTTTTTACTCCATTGGATGTTCCTTCCCCCTTTGTCAAATATGAGTTGACCATAGACTCCTGGGTTAATTTCTGGGCTCTCTATTCTGTTCCATTGATCTATATGTCTATTCTTATGCCAGTACCATGCAGTTTTGATGACAGTAGCCTTGTAGTATTTTTTGAAGTCCGGTACTGTGATTTCTCCTACCTGGTTCTTCTTTCTCAAGATTGTGGTGGCTATTCATGGGCGTTTTTGGCTCCATATAAATTTTTGAAGTATTTTTTCTATTTCTGTGAAGTCTGTCATTGGTATTTTAATTGGGATTGCATTGAATATGTAGATTGCTTTGGGTAGTATGCACATTTTAATGATGTTAATTCTTCCCATCCACGAACATGGTATATGCTACCATTTATTTGTGTCTTCCTTGATTTCTTTCTTCATTGTTCTGTAGTTTTCTGAGTAGAGGTCTTTTACCTCCTTAGTTAAGTTGATTCCTAGGTACTTTATTTTTCTTGTTGCTATGGTAAATGTGATTTGTTTTTTCACTTCTATTTCTGTTGTTTCATTATTGGTATACAAAAATGCTTTCGATTTCTGGATATTGACTTTATACCCAGCTATTTTGTTAAATCTGCTAATTAGGTTGAGTAAGTTTTTGGTGGAGCCAATCGGGTTTTGTATGTACACTATCATATCATCTGCAAATAATGACAGTTTGATTTCCTCTTTTCCAATTTGGATACCTTTGATTCCTTTTTCTTCTCTGATGGCTATAGCTAGAACTTCCAAGACAATGTTGAATAGAAGTGGAGAAAGTGGGCATCCTTGTCTCATTCCTGATCTTAGGGGGAAAGCTTTCAGTTTTTGTTCATTAAGTGTGATGTTGGCTTCAGGTTTCTCATAGATGGCCTTTATGATGTTGAGGTATTCTCCCTCTATTCCCATTGTGCTGAGGGTTTTTATCATAAATGGTTGCTGCACTTTATCAAATGCTGTTGCAGCATCTATTGATATGATCATATGGTTTTTATCTTTCAATTTGTTGATGTGGTGTATTACATTGATTGATTTATGAATGTTGTACCATCCTTGCATCCCTGGGATGAAGGCCACTTGATCATGGTGTATGATCTTTGTAATATACTGCCGAATCCGATGGCCAATATCTTGGTGAGAATTTTAGCATCTATGTTCATCAGAGATATTGGCCTGTAGCTTTCTTTCTTAGTTGGATCTTGCCCTGGTTTTGGGATTAAAATAATATTGGCCTCATAGGAAGAGTTTGGGAGTCTTCACTCTTCCTGAATTTTTTGGTACAGTTTGAGGAGGATAGGAGTTAGTTCTTCTTTAAATGTTTGGCGCTAGAGGGAAGATGGCGACAGAGTAGAGAACAGTGCTGATGGTGTTCTCGAGTACCAAAGCAGCTAGAGGACAAGGTAGAGAGCGTGAGACGTCTTCAAGACACTAGGGATTGGAACGGGCAGCATCTGGACACAGGGGAGCACAGCCCAGAGGCAGAGGAGGCCAGCAGGACAGTAGGTGAGGCGTTCTTGACCGACCGGGTGGCTGGGGGGCCGAGGTCGGCTCTGGGCAGGGGCGGCTCTGCCCAGAGGGGCACGTTTGACTGAGGCCAGCTCCGGGCTCCCTGGCGACTGGAAGTCTCAACAGTGAAGTGGGGGCAGCAAGGGCAAACGCCCTAGGGAACGCAGAATTGAACTCTTGCAGGGGAGGGACTGTGTGAGAGACTTGCTGTGGCAACAGGGAGAGGAGGAGGAAAAGAGTCCTGCGGGAAGCCTGAGTGGGGGAGCAGGAAGTGCACCGGCCCCGGCAGCGGGAGGGCCAAAAATGGTGCCTGCTGGGCCACCAGGGAAACATCAGCTAGAAGCCCATGCGAGGGGGGAAGACCAGCCCTGTGCAACCACACAGGCCCCCAGGCTCCGCAGGAAACTCCAAACGGCGAGCCAGCGAGCCGGGAACTAACAGCAGGGGTAACTGACCCGCCATTGCCGGAGACAAGGGCCGCACTCCCTGGGAGGGGCTCATCACAGAGGCCCTGTAAAGGACTCCGAGGAGAGCTGGTTGGCTTGGAGGCGTGGTGCCCTCCCCGGAAGTGCGGGACAGTGTAGGCGGACCCCGGATAGTGTTGACTGACAGGCCCAGCCTCCTCCCGGAACTGCGGGGGTGAGGCCAGTCATCACAGGGACCAGAGAAGTTGCAGGCTGCCCTGCAGAAGTGCTGGCTGCACGTCCTGGGCAGGAACATCCACCAGGAGTGGGAGGGGGCTCCCTGCGGGCTCCAGAACACCCGCAGCCCTAAAACCCAGACAGGTTGCAGAAGGCCCAGCCTACCTGGGGGCAGACACTCAGAATCAGCCCTACTGTGACAATCAGAGGCCATGCCATGCGCCAAGACCGGCTAGAATATAGACTATAGACGATAAAGTCTTGACCAAGAAAAAGAGACAGCATCAGGAAAGGGACTGCTGCCAATCACAAGCACCTGAGTTATACCAAGAGCAATATGAACTATTAAGCCCGAACATATCATTTGCAAAAGTTACTTCTCACATATTCTTAATCCCCCCATACCTCAATCCACCTAAATACCCAAGACCCTCCCCTACTCTCGAATTAAAGTCTATTCACTATGTGGCTATAATGCATTCCCAGTCCTCAATCTAAGTATTCCTCCCTTCCCCAGCCTTTCTAAACCCTTTCTTTATTCTTTTCTTCCTTCCTCTTTTTTTTTTTCTTTTTCATTTAAAAAATTTTTCTTTTCCTTTTCTTCCTGGTAAAGCCCACAGGTTCTGGCTCCACCTGGACCAATCAGAAATCATAAAGGGGGAACACACAGCTAAAATCTTTCTTTATTAATATTGATTTCTCTTTGTCTTGTGACTTTCTCCCCCTATCTTTTTTTTCTTCTTTCTTTCTTTCTTTCGTTCTGTCTTTCTTTCTTTCTTTGTTTCTTTCTTTGTTTGTTTCTTTCTTTCTCCATTCTTTTCTCCCTGATAAAACCCACTGGTCCTAGCTCCACCTGGACCAAACAGAGACCATAAAGCGTGGATAGAAACCTAAACCTTTTCTTTATTAATATTGATTTCTCCTTCTCTTGTGACTTTCTCCCTTTTGTTCTTTCTTTTCTTTCCTCTGATAAAAGCCCGCAGTTCCAGGCTCCATCTGGACAAGTCAGGAATTATTAAGGGTGAACAGCCATCTAAACCCTTTCTACTTATTATTATTATCATTTTTATTTCTTTTTTCCTTTTGCAATTTCTTTTTTGTTTGGATTGGTTTGGTTTGGTATTTTGTTTTTGGCTTTGTTTGTTTGTTTGTTTTTGTTTTTGTTTTTTGTTTTTCGTTTTTGTTTTCGTTTTTATTTCAGCTAAAAGCCCACAGGCCCAGAATACAACCAGGCAGCCCAAATAAAGGACACACCAAGAACAGCAAGTGGAAAAAATCTGGGAGATGGCAACACTGAACTCCACAAACCTCCTATCACAGAAGGGTGCTCAACTAAGTCAAGGAGGCAACGCAGGTTAACCCAAGGAAAGAACAAAAATAAATAAATAAATAAATAGCAAGAGCAGACACCCAAAATGGGGAAAAAAAGAATTAGTCCATCACCAAAAGGAAAGGAAGAATCCCCAGAAAGAACACAAAATGAAGCAGAGGCACCTGGAATATCAGATAAGGAATTCAAAAGAATGATGATAGAGAAGCTCAGTGAGCTCAGTGACATCAAAGAAAACTGTACACAACTCCAGGAGAACTACAAAGAACTCCAAGGAAATTACAAAGAACTCCAGGGAAATTACAAAGAACTCCAGGGAAGTTACAAGGAACTTACCGAGAACTACAACAGCATGAAAAAGGACATGGAAACTATCAATAAGTGCCAGCAGGAAATGAAGAATACAATTTCTGAATTGAAGAATACATTAGAAGGAATCAACAGTAGGCTAGAGGAAGCAGAGGACCGGATCAGCGAGATGGAGGATAATGTAGACAAATACTCCAAGACAGGACAAGAGAATAAAAAAAGGCTGAACAAGACTGAAGAGGGGTGAAGAGAGCTACAGGACAACATGAAATGTAACAACATCCGTATCATAGGGGTACCAGAAGGAGAAGAGAAACAAGGAATGGAAAACCTGTTCAAAAAAGTCATGATAGAAAATTTCCCTAACATGATGAGTGAAAACATGAATCCAGTTCAGGAAGCACAGAGGGTCCCCATGAGGATCAACCCAAACAGACCAACACCAAGGCACATTATTATTAAAATGGCTAATTTCAAAGACAAAGAGAGAATCCTAAAAGCATCAAGAGAGAAAAGACAAATAACATACAAAGGGGCTCCAATAAGGCTATCAAATGATTATTCA
>PVIW01011878.1:0-35059 GCA_004026585.1 Noctilio leporinus | reverse complement strand
AGAGGGACAGAGGGGAGCAAAAAGGGGATGGATGTAATACAACAACAATAAAATTAAAAAAAAAAACAAAAAACAAAAACAAAACTTTGGTACATTTACACAATAGAATTCTATATAGCAGAAAGAAAGAAGGAACTTGTACCCTTTGCAACAACATGGATGGAACTGGAGAGTATTATGCTTAGTGAAATAAGCCAGTCAGTGAAGGACAAATATCATATGATCTCACCCCTTACGGGACAATAATGAGCTAAACTAACAACAAGCAAAACAGAACCAAGTATATGAATACAAGGAATAGGCCTGCAGTGGTCAGGGGGAAAGGGGTTGGGGGAAGGGGGGAGGTAGAGGCAAAGAAGGGGAGCAGCTTAGATAAGAACCTAGTATAAAGGAACCATGGACATGGACAACAGGTGGGATTGACTTTGGGGGGAATGGGTGGGTGGGGAGAGGGACAGAGGGGAGCAAAAAGGGGATGGATGTAATACAACAACAATAAATAAAAAAAAAAAGAAAAAAATCTGCTTAATTTTGCTACAATATATCTAAAATACTATCATTTAACATGTAATAATTATATAATTATATATATTGACATATTTAAATTTTTTTGTATTAACTCTTCAAAATCCAGTACGTACTTTAAATATGTGTAAAAATATGTATGGGTGTAAATGTATTTTTGCATGTATTTGGTAATATTGCAATTTACAATAACCAAGGGCTAGAAAAGCCTCAGCGCCCATCAGTGGATGATTGGATCAAAAAACTTTGGTGTATTTATACAATGGAATACTACATGGCAGAAGGAAAGAAGGAACTCCTACCCTTTGCAACAACATGGATGGAACTGGAAAGTATTATACTTAGTGAAATAAGCCAGTCAGTGAAAGTCAAATACCATATGATCTCACCCATTACAAGACAATAATGAGCAAAACAAACAAACAAGCAAAACAGAACCAGAGTCATGAATAGACCCTTCAGTGGGCAGGGGGGAGTGGGGAGGAGGAGGCAAAGAAGGGGAGCAGTTTAGTCAAGAAACTAGTATGGAAGACGCGTGGACATGGACAACAAGTGGGATTGACTTTGGGGGGGAGTGGGTGGGTGGGGAAGGGGACAGAGGAAAGTAAAAAGGGGTGGATGTAATACAACAATAGAATTAAACTAAAAAAAATCAAATTACACCCTAAAAATAAATAAATAAATAAAAATAATAAAAATATTAAAAGAAAAGAATTGTTGGTATTTGTGTGTGTGTGAATCACATATATATCTCAGTTTTATTTTGTTCTGCTCAAGAAAATGTTTTAGACATATTTGAAATCATTACGCTCATCACAAAACCAAAACTAGAAATGGGTTTTTCTTTAAAATATTTCATTTTTTGAGAAGTTCTTGGCTGTTCCCTACATTTAAGCTGTTTTTTTAAAGGTAAAAGTTATATTTTATTGATGTTTTTGTTTTTGTTGTTGTTGTTGTCATAAAATATATACATATATATATGTATATATATACAGGTATATGAGATTTACCATCTTAACCATTTATACAGGGTGCTTGCAATCAACTGGCAAAATTTTAGTAAATAAAACATACCGCAGAAGTGTTATATTTTTAAATAAATTTATTCTTATATGTCAATACATAAACATAGTCATTGTTTTTTAAATTGTTCAGAAAAGTCTCCATTTGCTGCAATAATAGACTCAATTCGACTTCGGAATCTTGAGCATGCTTTCATTCTTTTCTTTATCCATGGACATCATAATGTTTTCTATTTTAGCTTTAACAGCCTCTTTATTGGAATGAGGTTGTTTATTAACTTCTCTCTCCCAAATACTCCATACATAATAGTCTAAAGGATTTGCATCTGGCGAACTAGGCAGCCAGATTGCCTTTGACCAGAATTAAGGAACATTGACACTGAAACATTCTTGCACCTTTTTGGTGTTATGTGCTTGAGCACCATCTTGTTGCAAGATAAAATGACATCCATTTGCAACTGGCTTCATTCACTGTACAACTGCTTCCCTTAAAATGTCAAGGTAAACATGCTGGATCTTCATTGATGATCTCCTGGATTCTGTGTAACAATATCTGAACTTGTGTAATCCTTGCATACCTTATATGTTTTCCTTGTTGGTGTGGCGACATCAGGATCAGCATTGTACACCTTCTTTACGTTGTCAGTTGTATGTAAAAGGATGTTATTGAAGTCTGCAATTTCCTTAGCAGTTTGCCCTGCATGCAGTCCAGAAACTATGGTTGCTCTAACATCGTATTTCTATGACATGACGGTTGCTCTCAGAATTTAATCCTTTATATCTGAAACAATGATATTATATCATAACCTTAGAAATACAGTTTTTCAAAGTTAATAAGCCAATGAAATAAGGAAATGCAAAGTTATTGTCAATTGAATGTGAGCACCCTATAAATGTAGAATTCAGTAGCATTAAGAACATTCAGCCCTGGCTGGTAGCATAGTGGTTAAGGTGCTGGCCTGCGAACACAAAGGTCGCAGGTTCGATTCCCCAGCCAGGGCACATAACCAGGTTGCAAACCAGGTCTCCAGTCAGGTCTGTGGCTGGAGGCAGGTGAAACGCAACCTTACATTGAAAAGAGAAAAAAAAAGAACATTCACACTATTGCATAACCGTCAATACTATTAATTTCCAAAATGTTTTAAGTTGGGTTTTTAACAATGCATTTGAAAATCAGGCTTAACCTGGTGAGATAATAATCAACATTGGGACATTTGTGTTTCAGTTCTATCTCAACGGTAACTTTGGATAATTGCATCAGATTTCTGCACCTCAGTTTCTCCATCCATAAAATGCTTCGCAGTTAAGTATTCAGTGTTTATTGAATCAATGAATAAAATAATAATAGCCAATACTTACTGAGTGCTTACCATGTGCTAGACACATTACATACATTATCACACTGAAGCCCAATGAAATGCATGTGGTTATTAACTATTTTATAGAGGAGAAAGTTAAGCTTAATTAACTTGCCCAAAGTCACACAGCTAGCAATGTGTGAAATTTGAACCAAGACCACTAAACCCAGTGCCTGTGATCTTAAGCATACTATGTCTGAGTCTTCCCTCAGCTCCAGAAGGGAAAAATCAGCAAAAGGCAGCTAACACTCCAGTTATCCCTTGCCTGATGAACTTGTGCCTGTGCTTTGTCGTGTTACACCATATGAGGAAGGAATTTGGCATGGCTGGAATCTCTCACCAAAATCACTGGTCTGGAAGATTGTGTTACTAAGGTCCTTCTAAACCAAAGAGGGAGAGTAATTGATCTCAAAATATGTGTTGCTCTTTGGCCCCTTTGAGGGTAAGTGAGGGGCATAGTGCTAAGCATTACTGTCACCTCTTTCGGAAATCTAAATATAACGCCCTAAAAAAAATTGACACCTCGAAGAACAAATGACCCATGGATCATTTGTTTCCATCCCAGATGGCAGTGGCTGGAGGTTTGGAGGAGGAGAAGGCCCCACTATGGTTTTTCAGAGACATAGAGTATCCTAATTAACATTTAGAAAGTGTACACATAAACGTTGAAGTTGAGTTTATAAGACTGAAAATCTTCATTTCATTTTAAGACAGCGTCCCATACTGACCTGGCTATGTGGAAGTTGAGATGAGATTCCATATTCTTCCTTAGGGTTTAAAAATACATTCTATATTTTAGAACTATATTGAAATCTGATTTATATAGCAAACACACTCTAGGGCATAAACTGAATATTTTATAAAGCCGAAGTGAAGTGACAGTGACCCCAGTGCCATTGTGAGTGTCAAGGGTATGTTCAGGCAGAGCTAGCCCTGCGGGTCTGGAACAAAATCGGAGAAGTCGCAGCATGTGTGGAAGGTCAAAGGGGATGCACAGCCTATTAGGTCAGGCATGGGAGATCAACATCACAACCAAACAAGTATATGTCTTCCCTAAACTATTTTGAAAATATCTTTTTAAAAATTCAGTTTGAGAGGAGAACAAAGAAGCTACCCCAATGAACAAGGAGAGGATAGGTAGAGTGAAGGAAAATTATAACAAAAACGAAGAAATGTGATTCCTGAGTGCTTTCTTAACCAGAATCACATATCTAATAGAGATTAATGCTTCATAAATTCTCAGAAGTACTTATCAAAACAAGAAGATATCTTAAGGCCCTCCCTCCAGAAAACACAGAAACACACACGAAACTATTAAGACTGTGATACAAGCCAGCAGACAGCTAAACACTGCTAATTTTGGAAGCCTACCATATGTCATCATAACACAACAGAATCTGTTTTAATGGCCCTCTTAACATACGCTGTGGTGTTTGTGTATTGAATGACATTTCTTTCTGGTTTAACTGCTCATTTCCTTGCTTCCTTTGGTTTCTGCCGGTTAAAACATAGATATTTTAATGTTGATGCATATAAATATAACGATTAATAGTTAATAATAAAACAATTTAGTATGTTTGAAACATTTAAAAATTCAAAGCAAACCCTGGCTGGTAGCACAGTGGATAAGGTGCCGGCCTGCGAACCCAAAGGTCGCAGGTTCGATTCCCCAGCCAGGGCACATAACAAGGTTGCAAACCAGGTCTCCAGTCAGGTCTGTGGCTGGAGGCAGGTGAAAAAGCAACCATACATCGATGTCTCTCTCCCTCTCTGCCTCTCTCCTTTCCCCTCCTTCTAAAAATAATGAAATAAAATCTTTAAAAATAAATAAATAAAAATTTAAAGCAAAGCATACTAAAAACAATTTTGTGTTAATTATTTACATTCCTAATAATATTCAGAGAAAAAAGTTTTAAGGTGGTTATTCATACCATGTACAATGCATAATTATTAAAATGGGCATAAAAAATAGCGGTAACTACCTCTAAAGAAATTACTTAAATTATGTAAAACAAGAGTAAATGGTAGTTAACTGTTAACTTATAAAGCTGAGTACCATAAATATTCAATGCACATTTATGATATCTGTGCTCAATTACTTTTTTTATTTACTACAACTATATTTTTGTAAAAAATTATCTAAGTAGCTGCACTTTAATCACTTGAAATACATTTATATGAATTTAAAATATGGTGTTTATGGAATCAAAATCTATTAAGAAAACATCTAGATGTTTGGTTATATGTATTAGAAATAACAACAACATGGCCCTGGCTAGTGGCACAGTAGATAAGGTGCAGGCCTGCAAACCCAAAGGTCACTGATTCAATTACCAGCCAGGACACATAACCAGGTTGCAAGCCAGGTCTCCAGCCAGGTCTGTAGCTGGAGGCAGGTGAAAGGCAATCATACGTTGATGTCTCTCTCCCCTTCTGCCTCTCTTCCTTCCCCTCTCTCTGAAAAATAATAATAAATAAAATCTTAAAAAAAAAGAAGCAACAACAATGTTCATACTGATATACTCAAGAATGAGGGCAGAGTTCTTACTCATAATGCCTAAAGGCAAATGTCATTTTTCCTTTTTTTCCCACAGGCCCTCTTATTTCCATGTTAAACTTAAAGGGAACTTTCCCATTTAGTGAATTTAAGGATAATGTAATATTATAATGAATATTAAGTAACAAAATTGCCACACATATGAAGCTTTTCGTTCTGGAACATACATTTCAAGGAAACAGAATATAGTAAGATGAGTTTAACAGTAAGATGAAGTCAAATATAATTGTGCTGCTTTGTGCTTTAGAAGGCACTTGATCTTTCAGAGCTGAAGGACCATCTACAGGAACATAAATTATCATTGTCTGACTACAAAGAATTCTGGTTATTTGGCTCCGGCTGGATAGGTGTTCATGTTATTTGCTTCAATTCTACTTTTGACTTCATATAAACAGTACCTTAAGTGAAATAGTCTTCAGAACTTTTTAAAAAGATTTTATTTATTATTTTTAGAGAGAGGGAAAGGAAGAAAGGCAGAGGGGGTGAGAAACATCAATGTACGGTTGCCTTTCATCTGCCTCCAGCTGCGGACCTGGCTGGAGATCTGGCTTGCAACCTAGTTAAGTGCCCTGGCTGGGAATCGAACCAGTGACCTTTGGGTTTACACGTCTGCACCTATCCACTGTGCCAACAGTCAGAGCTTTGGAACTTTAAAAAAAGATCTTTTTATAATACAATAGATTCTTGTGTTACATATTTTCTTAAAAACTAAAATTACAAAAGACATAGTAACTTACATCTTATTTGTTCATTTACTCAGACTTAATATACTAAATTATCTATCTGTTTATCTATCTATCTATCTATCTATCTATCTATTATCTTAGTATCAAGTAAATCAATGTAAAATTACATTTATAATGTCCATGATGAAGAGGGCCTCCAATTTAAGAATGAAGTTTAATTGGGAGATCAGTGAGAGGAGCATATCCTTTTGAACTTATTAATTTTTGAAACTATGTACATATATTATTGTTTCAACTATGAAAACAAAGTAATTCACATTTTCTTAGGTTAGAATGGGAGAAATAACATCCTATTAGTTTTATCAGAGATAAACAGGGTCAAAATTAAAGTTTTATTCAAATCTTGCTTATTGCTTTTCTTCTGGTAATACTATCTGAATTTCAGTCACTAAACTGCACTGATGAATAAAAAATAATTATCATAGTAAAAATCATTCATCTTGACTTCCAGTAAAGGTAAAGGGGTAAATAGACATGCTTTATCTCCTTGTACAACCACAAGAAGAATTACAACTAACCTCAAAACAATTCACATCCAGAACTGTCAGAAAACCGAACTGTATGGAAGTCTGACAATTAAAAATTTGAAGAAGCCACATTCACTCAGATGGGTAGGAGGAGCAGAAACATGGAATTGGGGCAGAGAAGCAAGGAGATGAGGTGTGGTACAGAGAGGTGGTGGTGATGGTAGAACAGACAGTACCACATTTATGAGTGGTGGATAAAAGTGGGGAGGGATACCTTGGGAGCAAGTGATCCCAGCTCCAGACCAGACTGCACAGCCCAGGGTTCCAGCACCAGGAAGATAAAGCACCATAACCTCTTACCCAGTGGGGGTTGGGGTGACAAAAGAAACTGCTGGTCTCTCAGGAGAGTCCATTTAAAGGGCCTATATGGACTTAGAACATACACAAACCTACCCATTCTGGCATTCACCATCAGAGCAACAGTTCACATATGGGGAGTGAAGTGACTGGAAATGGGGTGAATACTGGGCAAACCTGCAGAAGCCAGGTAGCAGTATTATCCCCTCTCTGTGACCTCCTAACACACAGGGCCACAAGGTGGTGAGGCAGGTTGTCCTGCCCTGGTGAATACTAAGGCTCTGCTGCATATAACTTAACAGGTGTACTAAAACCTACCTAATACATAGAAACAAGCACAGAGAGGCTGCCAAATTGAGGAGACAAAGAAATATGGTTCAAGTGAAAGAATAGAACAAAATCCCCAAAAAAATTTAATAAAACAGAGATAGCTAACCAATCAGATGCTGAGTTAAAACAAAAATAAAAACAAAAACTGGTGATAAGGATGCTCAGAGAACTCGTTGAGTATGGCAACAATTTAAAGGAAGAAATAAAGGTTATACTAAGTGAAATTAAAGAAAAATCCACAGGGAATCAACAGTGAAGAGAAGGAAGTCGGGATTCAAATCAATGATTTGGAACATAAGGAAGAAATAAACATTCGACCAGAATAAAAAGAAGAAATAAGAATTCAAAAAAAATGAGGAAAGTATAGGAAGACTCTGGGACATCCTCAAAAGTGCTAGCATATGAATCACAGGGGTACCAGAAGGAGAAGAAAAAGAGCAAGAAATTGAAAACTTTTTGAAAAGAATAATGGAAGAAGATTTCCTCAATTTGGCAAAGGAAATAGACATGCAAGTTTAGGAAGCACAAAGAGTCCTAAACAAGTTAAACTCAAGGAGGAGCACACTAAGACACATTATAGTTAAAATGCCAAAGATTAAAGATAAAGAGAGAATCTTAAAAGTAGCAAGAGAAAAGCAGAGAGTTACTTACAAAGGGATTCCCATAAGACCATTAACTGATTTCTCAAAAGAAACCTTGCAGGCAAGAAGAAACTGGCAAGAAGTATTCAAAATTATAGGAAGCGAAGACCAATAATCTAGATTACTGTGTCCAGCAAAGCTCTCATTTAGAATGGAAGGGCAGGGAAACTGCTTCCAAGACAAGGTAAAGCTAAAGGAGTTCATCATCACCAACCTGTTATTATATGAAATGTTAAAAAGGTTTATTTAATAAAAAGATCCAAACTACAAACAGTGAACTAACAATAAACTCACAACTATCAACAATTGAATCTAAAAAATAAAAACAAACAAAGTAAACAACAAGAACAGGAGCAGACTCATAGATAGGGAGATTATATGAAGGGTTGTCAGCTGGGAGGGGGAAGGGGGAGAATGGGGGAAAAGGTGCAGGGATTAAGAAGCATAATTGGTAGGTACAGAAGAGACAGAGGTATGATAAGAATAGTAAGGAAAATGGAGGAGAAGCTGAAGAGCTTAAAGGCATGACCAATGGACATGAACTAAGGTGTGTGTTGGAGGGGGATTGCTGGAGGAAAAGGGGGTAATGGGTAGAGGGGAGCAAAGGGAAAAATTGGGACCACTATAGTAGCATAATCAATAAAGTATACTTAAAAATAATTCATCTTGTAAGAACCTTGTGACTAAGATGAGAGATTTTTTAAAAATTTCATTTTATTGTTGTTGTATTACATCCATCCCCTTTTTGCTCCCCTCTGTCCCCTTCTCCACCCAGATGAGAGATTTTGAGAATGTCTTTAATGTTTTGGGAAAACATGTATCATGTAAGAAAAAAATTACTGGGTTAGGTCAATGCATGTAGAGGCCAGTTTCACAGTGGTTCTTTTATGGGAGTTGATGTTTTCTATATTGAAATATGTAGAAAAGAGGTGCCTGGCTGCAGGAGAGTTTATTTTTCCAGTTGATCTAATAAAGGATACTCTTAGTTTTATTCATGGGAAAATACAGGATTTGCATGTTATTTTTAATTTAAAATCAGGGTAGTTTAGGACAAAAGGTAGGACCCAATAACCTGGTGTTTCAGTGAAATTAGGGAGGCAAAATAATATTAAATATTTGCCTTGACCAGTGTGGCTCTGTTGGTTGAGTGTCATCTTGCAAGGTGAAGTGTTGTGGGTTCATTTTTTAGGGCACGTGCGTGCTAGTGGCAACCAATTAATCTTTCTCTCCTTTTCTTTCTTCCTCACTTCCCCTCTCTCTAAACCTAAATAAGTAAAATCTTTTAAAAATAATATTAAATACTTGATTTTTGGGGGCCAGAAGTTGAGATTTGGAAACTGCTGACATCTCGTCAATTTTTTTGAATAGGTCACAATGCAGCCTAAGTAATGGAAGGCACGTAATTCTTCTTTGGTTAGGTCTCCAAATTTCCCAGTGGTTTTTAAGAACAATATTTTATTGATATCACTAATGAGATAATTTTGTAAGATGATGTTTCTTATCCTCCTAGAGAGTCTTGCCTACTTTCAAATGTTCAGCTGAGTATATATCATAGCAATAGTTCATTTTTATTGAGTGCTTACCACTTAATCTTCATTATTGTTATTTGTACTTTACTAGTAATGATAGAGACTCACAGAAGTGAGGAATCTTGCCCAAGAACTGTTCATAAATGTCAGAAGGGAGATTAATTCAAGTCTGTCTGAGTCAAAAACTTGAGCTTTTTCTACTATACCATCATCAGACTCCAGATCTTAAATTTATAACAGATTAGACAGTATTTTGTTAAAAACACATACATTTATTAAAGATTAATATCTCTAAATGCTTTGATAAATTGTCCTTAATTCACTGCTTTAACTAATCGACAACTTATTTCTTCTGAATTTTAATAATGTACATTTAATAATGTATAATTTTATAATCTATCATTCTTTTTATACTTTTTATGGATTGTATCTAATCTGCACAGTGATGTTCCAGATCTTTAAAAGTGACTGACATAAGGAAGTGTTTCACATTTCTAGTTTCTTGCTGATTTACATGGAAGTCACTGTCTTTACATCACCATAGAAAGTTCTGCATTTTATGCTTATACTCTTCTGTGTTGAATGCTAGGAAATTCTTCTGTCTATAGATGCCACTTATTTAAAAATAATTAAAATCTGAGTTTGTTTTCACAAGAAAATGATCAGCAATGCAGAGAAACTGCTTCTGATGAAAGAAGTAAATAAAGACAATAAACCACACCAGCAACAGATAATTGACTCTATTTTACATGCCTTGAGCACTTCCCCTTATAACTTCTACTGCATCATTTTGTACTTATTTACCTGTTGCATTTCTCTTTTGTCATGTTAACTACTTTATCATTTCACCAGAACAGAATCTTCCAGCTTCTAGTTTATTTTATTTTTTTAGATATGCTCCTAAAGGCCTCAGTATTATGAATAAATCAACAGTCAATAAATACATAATGAAAAACACGGAAATAATAACTTCAGTGTGAAAAGAAGAATTCACACCATAAACAGAGGAATACATTTCATTTATTAAATACCTTTTTCTAATTCTAACATCATAGTATTTGTTAAAAAGTGTTCCTCCTCAACAGCAAACCCCAAAGGATTATGCTATTAACAAATTCAGTTTTTCATGGAAAAATCATGGGTATGAAAAATGTTTATTAAATATTATGGAAGTGAAGTCTTGGGCTGTGGGTGGTGAGTATCTCACTGGTCTCCGTTGTAGGTTTTTAAAAAATTGAAATGAAAGGAGCATAGAAACCTTCTTGTCTTGGTACAAGAACATCACACTCTTTCTTAGAAGCTGCTCAAGGTTTTGGTTTGTGGGTGTGTTACTCAAGCTCCTAGTTCTTCATTAAGCAACCCAAGAATATTGGCTTTACTACGTACTTTGTCATTCTGTATTAGATTCATTTGTAATCATTTGCCAAGTATTATAGGCTCAAATTAGCTGGATCTAGACAATCTGGACTGAACCTTTTCCATGAGGGAAATCAAAGGCATAGAAGGAATAAATGATTGCCTGGAGTGGTTTTCTACTTAAATCTGATCTTTCCCCTTCTTGGGCCTGTTTTTTGGGGTACAAGAGAAACAGCAGGTGCAGCTAGCAATGAAATTTACCTCTGAAGACCCCAGAAAAGATGCATGGGTTCTATTGGTATGTGTTTCATTTCTGATTCAGACATTTTTGTTTGTTTGTTTTGTTTAGGCAACGGTTGATGTAAGGTCTTCTGAAAAGGGCCCAGGATATTCCTGACTCCTATAGTTGGCTCCCTGCAACATCATCAAAGTGCTTGCTAAATTTTCTGAAGCTGGGACAGCAATTAGACCCACAAAAATGAAGTTCATTAATGAGAACTAATTGAAAATTAATTCACCATGACTCCAGGGAAGAGCTTGCATTTAAAATGTTGTGTTGTTAGTGAGCAAGTCTCTAATCATCAGAGCATGGCAAAATACTTCAAAATGACATATAGGTTAATGAGGTGGTGAAGTATCAGAAGAACCAAGTCTTGTAATATTAAAATAGCCACCACGCTTAGAACAGCTTCCTTGTCCTTCCCTTTTGACTTCCCTTTCTGACTCATTCCACCTTTTTGTTACATTGTCACCAGACAAAGCACACACTTACCACATTATCTTTCCCTAAGAAATCTGTCCTAGAGAAAAAATTTCGCAGTATTTTCCAAGTCTTGATTACTAAATAGAAACTTGGCAAATGCCAATTTATCTACTCTTCAACTCTTTAGGAATCCACTTTTTTAATTTTTAATATGTTTATTATGAAAAATTTCAAACATATGCAAAAGAAAGAATGCTACAATGAAATCTCACTAATTTCTACAGTTAACTACTCAGAACCTATTTAAAACCACATTTTAGTAAGTGTGAAAAAGTAAATATTTATTGTACTTTTTCCATTACCATTTATCCCCCTTATACCGCCCTTCTCCCTGCAATCACCACTGTTGTCCATGTCCATGAGTCCTTTTTCCCTTTTGCTCTATCCCTCCAGCCGCTAACCACTTCCCCATAGCTGTCATCCTGATGGAATTTTATACTTACGGTATTTTCTTTCTCAAAAAATCAATATTGTGTCATAACAGACTTGCATTGTTTATTTCTCATTTATAAAAAAAATATTAAAGGTATTGTACATATAAGACAGAACTAAAAGGAATGGGACGTTTATTCTTTTAAAATGCTACCTATATCTTTTGTGAGAAAGTCATATACGATCCTCTTGAATCATATTTACATGCAGATAGTTTCTAATTTTATGTTTACATTTATGGGTTTGCTTGTTTTTTTCTCCGTTGGGTCTCAGCTATTATTAACATTTTCCTGTGTCTTTTGGTTACACCAAGTAGGCTTGTTCTCCACAAAAGCATCCATTCTCATTTTGGTCTAAACACAATTCATAGTTATGCTGGTATTTAAAGTATAGGTAAACTGGTAAGTGAAACAATCAGATAAATCACTTTCTTTCCTCTCTATAGTATTATTTTATTGTTTTTGAAAATGAGAAATTAAGGAAAGAATTTTGAAGATAAATTCTTCTCAATTTGGTCATTACCACAGCCAATTCATACTTCCTTTATCATCAATCCTTTTAGCAAATCTCATCTCTCAACTTGTCCAAAATTTATTATTCAAGTGCCCTAGTTTCGATCACAATCTAAAGAAAAGACTAAATACATTCTTTCTATTATATCTTTTTAGAAAAATTTCCAGAAAGCTTATTCCAATCTCTCAAACTGTTCTGAAAATTTAAGTACATTCTTTTAAGGTATAGCGTTTAGCTATCTATACCTTCACGGTAGGCCTCTTAAAGATCCCTCCTTTCCTCACATACTCCTGTGTATATATTAGTTTAATTCTTATATCTTACAAATCACTTCAGAATAGTTCTGCTTTAGTATGTGCTTTTTAAATTTTATTTTAAAAATATGCCCTTCCATATCACTTTATTCTGATTGAGTCAACTAAATTGTTTAGGCAAACATATATGTATTTATTCATGGTATTGCTTTACTGTTATGTTTTGAAATAAAAAAAAAAATTAACGGAAAACAGAAACCCTGACAGTAGAAAGTTAAACAGCCTATGAAAACACCTATCACTGACTGCCCCAGGTGGAGTAAAAGATTGGTGTTAGGCTCTAACTGTGATTTTGTTTCTTCTTTATTTAATTGCTATGAAAAGTCCTTGTGTAAGTCAATTTTTAAAAGTTTTAATGTAATACTAGCCACAACTTTATTAGTACTGGAGTCAAGTTCAAAGGAGAACTGGAGACATGGGAAAAAAAAAAAAAACAAAAACATGAGTTATCTCAATTTTAAATGTCTATTAAATTTATCTGATATGTTTGATCAGATATTTCCCTTTGACTGAATTTGTTCTTCATTTACAGTGATTGATTCAAGAAATATGATTTTGGGTTCATTCCTTGCCTTGCTCTGGGGTGTGCAAGTATACTATGCTTAGTAAGAAATACAATGTGATGAGTTAACAAGAATCAGGGAAGAGAAAAGGAAATATGAGATAAGAGTCCAAGGCTGGATGCAAGAAGAGCACATAAAGTTGTCTTCTCCTTCACAGAAATACAAGCTGAATTGCAGCACGTGTACCAAATGAAATTCATATACACAGTATTTCTTGAATTCCTGTGCATCTCTATTTTCTAAAAGTTGTACCCATTTCGGTGCATCAAGTTCCCTGTCAGTTGCCAATGAGGGAACTTCTAGGACATAAGCATTTGAATGATAGCATCAAAGAAAATATGTCTGTTTTCCTTTATTATTAACAACCAGTCAATTCCATATCTCTAATTTTCCTTCAATAACTTACAATGGAACCTACAGTTGAGACTTCATCTTGTAAAAAATTTTTTTACTGTAAAAAACAACAACAACGAATAAAAGAATCCTTGGCTTAATTTGACTTTGGGCATTTCAAAGCTGGTATTTGCAAACTCAGAAAAAAGAGCTTTTCATTAATCCATGATTTTGGAAACAGTTACTCTAACCCACAACCACATACAAATACAAAAATCCTAATGGGACTATTTTCTTACTAAGCCTGTAACAGTTTACATTCACCTAATGGCCTGGGGTTATGAGCAAACTACTCAATTAGAGAATTTAGGCTGGTTGCCCACATATTTTAGAGCAAATTATCCCTTCACAAATGCAGAACCCCCTATATAAAACGCCTAACCAGTATTTCCTGTAAAAAAATACTATTCCCTAAATTCCCACCTTAAACTTACTAAGAATTTCTCTTTTTGCTAGGGCAAAGATTTTATGGAAATATTTGTTTTTATATTACATACCTTACTGTTGGTCTTCCTGTGGGCTTGTGTTTTGACCTTAAAGCAGCTAAGAAATTATAATCAAAACACTTCAAAATAAGATATTTCTTTTCTAAGTACTTTTGCTAAGTACTTAAGCTAAGAACCTTAAGTTGGAAGGAATAGAGTCCTGCCAATTCTTTGATAACAGATCTTCTGCTTGGGGGGTTAAATGAATTTCATGGTTATCCTTAACACTTACTATTTCTTCTTAGGCCTCTTTCATTTAAAAGGGGGTCGGTGCTTCCAATCTATAAACACCCATTAAAAGTTCTCCACCCTTTTATACTTGGCTGCTGGTCTTAATTGTCTGCAGATGGGTGGATCACTGCATTTTTATTTCAAAGGTAGAGATTTGCAAAATGTAAACGAGCCTACTAAAAGTTCTAAATCAGGACCCTCAACATCCATGAAAGGGATCCATTTCCATATGGATCCATGTGGAAATGGATCCCTTTCAGAACTCAACCTGAAAGTGTCTTTTTGTAAAAAACATTTTCATCCACCTCTAAGTAGAAGTGTATACCACCTCCAATGTATTATACATGTATTCAACACAAACAGTGTATCGCTAGAGAGGTGTTTAAAAATTTCATGCACTACTTGGAACTAAGAAAAATCAGTGTTTGCAAAGCATTATATTTTTCTGTTATAATAGTTAATGGATGAGATGTTACATAACTTATCCTACATTATAAATTTCACTGGCTTGAAAATAAACAAAAGCATTTTTATATTTTAAACAGCAAAATGAAAATTCAATACCATATAGACCTATAGTATTAATAAAGATATTTCATTGCATTTAATTTAAAATCCTAAAAAAAATGACTATTTTTAGTTCACCTACAAAATTGTAATTTTCTATCCTGGCAAAACTCTTTTAGAAATGAACCTCAGTTCACAGCATTGCTGATGACGGAGACCTGAAACCCGAGCTAGCTGTTCTTGGCACTGTGGTGTTCTGGCTTATCTTGCCTAAGGGACTGACAGTTTATCTCAGATTCTACAGTTTCTTCCATCCTTCTTTCACTAGCATTTCCCCTTAGTCTTGCTTTTCATTAGCCCACCCTGATGGCTGACCATTTCTCATCCATAAATTTTACAGAAGGAAAACACAAAAGTGTGCTTCTTTTATCTCTGGAAATCAAACCCATCAAAACTCAGTTTAGTTTGATTTCTGTGGGTCTAAAATAAAGTATTTCAAGTAGAACAAAATATTGCTGTAATACAAGTTTTTTTTTTTAAAACCCTGGGCATACTCACCTTGCAATGGAGGATGCAATAGAATTGTTTTGGACTATTTTATTCACTTTGGCTTTGAGCCTTGTAATCTGTACTCAGTAGTCAAATCAAGGTTTGAACATCTTACAACTACACTTCCTTCATTCTTTCTCTAAATGCAATGCACAATTTATGTAACTTTAGGGGAATGCTGCTTTTCCTGAACTCCAGTTTTAATATACAGATTATAGTGATAATATTTAAAAGTTGGGCCAGTCTTTGAAATTGTATTTTCTTTTATTACCTAATTTTTCTGCATGGCAAAAAGGGAAGCAAACATTGGGTATCTAAATAGACATAAACAAACAAACAAAAAATAATAATTTAAGTTATTCTTCAGCTTGCAAAAATACATTTACAAGCTCTCAACAAAATTTTACTTTTAAAAGCCATTTTAATATCTGTTATCTTTTTCTGAGTAAAATAAGCTGATGCTTTTACATGTGGATCTTATTATGTGAAAAGCTGTCTAAGCCTGGTATTGAACATAATCATATGAATTACGAACTGTGACTTTATTTCTTTTATAATCTTTGTAGTTCTTGCCATTACTTTTACATGTCTATGTCTGGCATTATGTAGCTTTGAAACTATGCCAAAAATATTTATTGTCGTATATCTGGCATTCTCATACTACACGGCTGAGTTTGGTTTCAAGGCTGGGCAAAACTTATTAGCAGATACAGTTTGTGGCATTTGTTTGAAAAAAAAAATCATATGTAATTTTAGTACCCCCCTGAAATACAACCTTTTGCACTCTTTGAAACATGTATGAGGTTGAAATTCCAATGCTTGAACTATCTCTTTTTAAAATTTTGAGTAATTCTTCAGTTATAAAGTGGGTAAAGTGGAATGAAATAACAATAACCAAAGAAAACAGAAAAGGAAAGAATTTAACTGCAAGCAGAAACATTTAAAAATATTCACATGGATGGTCTCTGTAAAAGTATTTCTCTAGCATGTAAATCCCAGGGTGCTGGAGCAGGGCCCCAATGATACAATGCAGTGGTGGTACTTTGTGGTTACAGGAATTAATAATAATGACAGAAAGCAAAACATGTATGAATAATTCTTTAATAAATCTGTTGCTTGATGGGTAAAATTCTTTAAAGAAATGTTAGAAAGATATTCAGTTCTTGCACTTGCTTTTATGCTCATCTTTATCATTCTCAATATCTTTGTGTACATAGATAAACTATGAACAGTATTTAAGACTTTTTAAGGTATTATTAAAGTTAGAGAATCATTTCTAGAAGAAGGTAAAATCATGACTCATATGACTATAAAATGAACACATATCAAATATTTTGTATTTAATGCATTAATTAATGAGGGACCCAGTGCAGTGTTATAAGCAAATCAAAAGAGAGTCCAAAGAACCTCATATATGTGGACAGTATCTAATATGTTTATAAATAGATTCAAAAACTGATCTTTGCAAAGAACAGTGATTTTCAATCTTTTTCATCTCATGGTACATATAACCTAATTACTAAAATTCTGCAGAACACCAATAAAATATGTTGCTTTTTGCTGACCTGACAAAAAAAATATGGGTGTAATTTTGATTCTTTCATATCAGAGGGTTGTGTTGGCTGTTGCCATTTTTTAATTTAAGGAAAAAGATCAGCGCCCCTCACTAAATAATCAGGTATTGCATGTTTTAAAAAGTCTTGTGGCATGCTGGTTGAAAATCGCTGGCATAGAGCAATAATCAATTGCATTCTACTAAATATAATTTATTTGCCTTTTTTATGAACAAGAATAATTTATATTATCTATTTTCTATAACTTCTACATTAAGAAACAATAATGCTTGTACCATATACTTTAGATGGTAAAAATTCTATTATTTGAAATGTAATGTATTCTGTTTTTATATATTCATTAATGTTTACCTATTCATCAATGAAGCACATACATACAGTGTCAGGCACTGTGTTTGATGATGGAGATATAAAGATGATCAAAAATAATCCTTATAGATTTATGGTTCAGAGTAGGAGACAGGCATTAATAATCACAAAAATAAATGTACAATTGTAACTGTGAGCAGAGTCACAAAGGTCTTTGAGATAAGTCTGCAGGATCTGAGACGATAAAATGTATAGAATGGTAATCTCAATGTATGTTAATTTTACTTTAAGTAGCATCTGTATCCTGATTTTTATATTTATCAAAGGTGATACTTTAAATTGAAAGCCTACTTAAAAAAAATTTATCTTACTAAGTCAATTATTCATATGAAACTTAGTAATTCTGCAAATAAGTCTAATATTTACATACATTGTTATTCTTGTAAAAATGCAGCATGACATAAACTCTAGGGTTAATTTATTAATTGGGATCACAGAAGAGAATTATAGATGCTTACAATTTAGTAAAGTCAGAATTAAATTAGCTAATCTTTTGCCAAATGCTCCTTCTGGAACCCTCCCTCCCACCCCACATTCTTCTCCTTTATGGTTCAGTGGCCAGTGCCCTTGTTCAAAAACACTACATTTGGCCCACAGAAAGATGCTATTCTTCAATCCATCCTGTTTCTGAAATGTTCCAAGTTCTTACTGGGTTACCCAGTGCTCAGTATTAGTGAGCATTTTGTTGCTTATGCTCTCTAGTCAGTTAACTATATTTCCTTTATCTTCGAAAATCTAATTGGATAACTTTAATGAAACTTGATGAAATAGAATGATACAGATGTGTTCACTTTTGCAACAGGTTGTGAATATGCACATCACAAAAGCTAAATTTATGTATATGAATCTGGCCCTAGCAAATTAATAAAAATATGTTAGTTTTTTCCATAGTAGTGGTAATAGTTATGAGCTAAGTCATTCATATTTGTCCAAAAGTATGGATGAGCATGATTTTATGTGTGAAGACACTAAAAATGACCTAGCATCTTTAACCCCTTACCTTGTGTCTTAAATGATGTTTCCTAGAAACAGACCATCAAATGAAGATTCATATACAAGCAATTTATAAGAAAATACTCCTGGGGGAAACCAGTAAGGGGATGTGGAAAGCAGGACAGGAGAGAGAACACAGCCAAGCAAGGATTAATCTCAGGCCGACTCCCAAAGAGGGTTGCTTCAGCCTTTGCTTGCACAGGGACTTTGGGAATGTAAGTTAGGCTGCAGAATTGTCCTTACCAGAGTGTAAGAGAGTTAGCTGGCACTTTCCAGTGTTGGCATCTTTTGAAAAATAGCCCAGTGCTTGCTGTTGAAGGCAGAAACACACAGAGAGATAAAAAGAGATCTGAGGACATTGGGGGAAAATATTGATAGTGTTCACGACATACTATTTGGTCCCCCAAAGTCCATTCCCTTTTTCCTGGGCACATGGTTAGACCAAGACTGCAGCCTCCCTTGCCAAGTGTGACCCTGTGACTATCTTTTTTCAATGGAACAAAATATAAGTGATGTATGCCACTTCTGGGCCTAGGATAGCTTCATCCATACTGTCTTTTCCTCCATTCCAGCTTACAACACAGTTTCACCCAGCTTATACTTTAAAGGGAATGGCAATAATCTTAAAATATGATGATGAAACACGATAGGACTGGGGTCTCTGACTGACTTCACAGAGCTGAACTTTTTGATGATTCTGAGAGATCACACTGGACCATTCATTGGGTTAAAAAAAGAAACAACACAAAAGCTCTTCTTCAAACCACTGAATTATTGTTGGATCTCTAGTACAGCAGCCTAGCCTTTTTTTTCTAATTAATACAATACACCTTATTTTTACCGTAACATTATATTACAGATCCATTTTAATTTATTCTTAGTTTCTTCTATTAGAATATATACTATATGAGGGCAGGAGTTTGCCTATCTTTTTCTTGTCACAAACTATCTAATGAGTACTTATTTAATGAATAAATAAAATGTAATTATCTTGCTCTACAACAATTACAATTTTAAAAAACCATTACAATAAAATAACTTAGTATAATGCTGTTAGTAATATAGAGCACATGGAAAGAGTTTAATGAAAGGAAATAAAAATGATTAATGAGAAAAAATATTGATATATTAAAAATGGACAGAAGATAAATTATGTAATCTTGAAAAAACAAGGTTGAAGGGCACCTTGGTAACTGTCTCTGTGTCTTAGAAAGGTGATTATAAAGAGGTTGCTGACCAACTGTTTTCCATGTCTGCAGAGGAAAAACTAGCAGGAAAGAGCTTAAACTGACCTGACAGTAATAGTGATTAAACATTAGAAAAGGCTCCAGAGTAATAGTGTAGAATCTCTGTCCCTAGTGAATTTTAAGGACAAACCATCTGTCTTAGACACTTCAGGCAGAGTCTTGCAGGAAGAGAGAGGTCTGGATTAAATGATTCCTTGAGCTGGCTCCCTTTCAATTTCAGGGGTTTGTGCTATCCTATGCAGGGTTAGCAGGGGATCTGGGGGCAACCTCTTTCACTTCAGCGACCAGCCGAGCTGATTAATTGCCATCTCTTATCTGAAACTTGAGAGACTTATTTCTCTGGGTAAGGCTGATGGTGTAGAGTGATATACATGACTAGAAAGACCAATTTCTCAAGTTAAGGATATTAAGAAGTATATTTTTTACCTAGATACTAAGTAATTTCTGTATGATCAATACAAGCTAACTGGAAGTTCTGAGATTTTTAAATACATTTCAAGTGCTAGGTTTTGTTTAATAAGATTTAACTTCTATAGTAATGATGGAAATATAATAATTTAATGTCAATTGTGAAATGTCACAGACATAGAGAAACATTACTTTTTGATATTCATTTGTAATATTTATTTACATCAGTGTTGCAAGTCTAGCAACAATGTAAAAATGCTATTTATAGATACTGCATTAAAATTGATACTCTATTTGTATTACTCATCAATAGTCATGTTAGAAGTCTAAAGACAAACTTACATTTTAGAAGTGAAATTTAGAAGACAGACTTTCTCAATCTTGGAAGTTCAATTTTTAATAACTAGTATCACACTGTAGTTTTGAAGAAAAATTTTTATTGGTATATATATTTTGAATTTTGGTATGGAATTGTGAAGAACAATGAAAATTAAGGATTTATATATTGTGGGGATTTCCAATTTTACTAATAGATATTTTAGTGAAACTTTACATGTTTCTTCTAAGTCCAAAGCTGAACTTTGGAGTTTTTCCAGGAAACGTGCTTTTATATTCTATGATCTTGTATTTTATCTATCTTATCTTTATCTATCCATCAGTCATCTATCATCTTAATGGTAGATGTTTTAAAGCTACAACTCAGAGGTTTTTCTTTTGTTTAGGGGGAAAAATCTAGTCAAATTTAGAAGGAAAGTATTGACCACTTTTTATGTAATGAATCTTGAAAGTCAATGTTGATGTTGAACAAATAAGAAGATGTTCAACCTCCTCATAATTAGAAAAACACAAAATGACAATGGGATATTATTATGGGGTACATTTGCAATAGTGTCAACAATAAAATAATAAAATAGAAATTAAGTAAAAACCTGTTATAAAATTAAAAAAATGTGATCATATATACTATGTTGTCCAGGATGAGAGAGGCATGTTACTGGTGGGGCTGTGATTTAGTACAGCCTCTATAAAGGTACTCTGGCAATATCTATTGAAGTTATTGTTGTATGTATCCTTTAACCCAGCATTTCCACATCCAGAAATTCATTCTTATGGATGTACATTGACACAAAGACATGGCACATACACAAGGTTATAGATTGCTGCATTGTTTGTAATTGTAAAATATCAGAAATAATCTAAATCTTCATCAATTAAAGACTAGATGAAGAATACATCTTTACAATTGAATATAATGCAGCCACTAAAAGGATGAAGAATTCTTAAGACATAATTAGAATAGTGTATAGAAGACCTCCTCTTTACAAAAAATATGTTTGAATAAGGTGTGGGCCTGCTAACCCAAAGGCCGCTGGTTCGATTCCCCAGCCAGGGCACATAACCAGGTTGCAAGCCAGGTCTCCAGCCAGGCCCGTAGCTGGAAGCAGGTGAAAGTAACCATATATTGATGTTTCTTTCCCTCTCTGCCTCTCTCCCTTCCTCTCTCTCTGGAAATAATAAAATATTTAAAAAAGAAAAAAAAAGAAAAATATAAGTCAACAAAAATTAAAAGAGAGAGTGATCATATATTCAGAAAAGCTATCTGAAGAGCTACCCAATAAATGACAACAGTGGTTGCCTACAGGCAGGAAAACTATGAGTCCTGGGGACAGAGTAGAAGAGACTTAATTTTCACTGTATATACCTTTTTGCCTTTTGAATTTTGTATCATATGCATATATTACCCATTCAAAGTATAATTAAAAATAGAAATATAAGGAATAGTGTAACAACTCATTTATTCTTAGTTTGAGGAATATTATAATATTAGTTACATTTAAAATAAAAAGTCTCTTCAATTTCAAAATGTAGAATTAAGGCAATTTCAAAAAATTTAAAACTCTGTCATTCTTTCTGAATGGGTTATAAATATTTAAAATATAAAAGCATATCTCAAAGCAATTTAAAAATGTCACCCTATGTAAAAATCGCAAGATATCATTCTTTTCTCCTTCATCCTTCAAGTATGATGTCCTTGAAGCTAGGGACCCTGTATTCTTTCACCTAAAAGAATAGAATGGAAAAAAAACCCACTTCTTTAAAAAAAAATTATTACTTTAATTATAAAAATAATATATGTCATGTATATTTCAAATTTGGTAGTTTTCCAGATCTTAAATAAGAACCAATTTACACTTCTACCAACCATATATGAGAATATATGTTACAGAGCCCATCTCAAGTAGATTACTTGAAGTGTGTTACTCCATTATCTCAGAGAAGTAATCATAAATATTTTTTGCTACATAATTTAGATGGAAAATAAGAAATTACTGATTTATAGATAGAATTTCTATAGGAAGCATAGGATCTCTGAATTACTTTGAAATGAGCCATTTTGCAAAAGTTTGAGAGTGAAATTTAAGTAGCTTCAGTTAGGAAAATGGAGTGGATTATTCTGGAATGAAGTTATTTCTAATAGAAATTATTAAAATATTTTAAAGATAGTAATCACTTTTCAATAGCACAAAACAATGCTTCTTGCTTCTCAGATAAAACAAAGACAATTTGCTCATATCGTGTTGTGAAGGGTTAAGCTTTAATGCTAGAAAATTACTTTTGGAGGTGTTGAAAGATGGCTCTGTAAAAACAACTGAATATAAAGAGAGCAACTTAAATTTACTATGAATAATTATAAAAAATAATATTTTAATTTTTTAATCAAGTTTTGATCACCAGTACTAATGTGAGCCATATTAATGTCTAAGGAAAAAGAAAAAAATCATAATACTGATTCTGTCTTTATATAAAATTTTGATATTTTATTCATCATAGATTTTTTAATAATAGTTAATTAAAATACTATTTATATTGATTGCTGGGCTTTTTGACAATCTTTACTATATTTTGGACTTGAGGTAAATTGCCTAACTCACTTTACCCCATCCCAGTTTTGTTGATTGCCAAAATAGTAAAATGTTAAGAGAAATCAATAGTTTCTCTTAAGCACCATTTTCTCAATGTTAATAGTCTATGAAGAGATAATAAAATGAGACAAAATAGAATTGATGAAATGTTAAATTTTTAAAAATTCTTACAAGTTAGCAAGGTATACTATGTTTTATGAAGATATTGAGACTCCAAGAAGTTAGTAATTTGCTGTGACACACAAAATGGCGTATGACCCAGCCCAAATTAAAACCTACAACTGTCTTTTATTAAAGCCCAAATTCTTTCCAATACACTAGGTTCTTTCTCAGGGAATTATCGACATTTGAATCAAGCTCTGAGAGAACAGTAGGGATTGGATTGCCAGGTGCAGAAAAAGGGTAAGACATTCCAGGCAGTGGGGGGAATTGTGATAAAGCCCGGAAGTAATGTCCAGAGACAGATTTACCTTGAAGTTAAGGAGGCAAAGCTTCTTGACAGGAAGTCTAATGATGTGTTCACAGGATAATGTATTTTTGCAAAATTTGCCCTAGTAAGATATTCTAGTTCCAATCAGAGAAGATTGCTGTGTCTTCCCCTTTGGGCTTTCCCTCCGTCACACTTCCCCTTGGGCTAGGAGGCTTTGCAATTGTTTAGGCATCTTTAGGATCCTGTTTAGGGGCAGTTGATTAGAGATAGGCTATTTTGGGTTTAGTGTGATACATTTGCATGGTTTACAGCAATCCTGTGGTGATTGCTAGCCCCCTCATGTAAGAATAACTTCTAGGCATAACCTAGTTGCCTAGCCGGCCAGTTCACTTGGTATGATGGTATCAAGTTGAAAGGCCAGAGACTATCACAAAATGAGTGGTTGCTGGGTAGTGGGAATAGGTTATTAGTGGAGCAAAAACAAGGTTTTCAATGTATGGAGCTGGAAACTAATCTGTGGAAAATTCTTTCAATCATCAGATGAGTAAAATTTATATGGAAGATTGAGTACCCATTAATATCCAGGAAAATTAAAAGTTCCATCAGTAATGTACTTGATGCAGCATATGCAATTACATGACTCAACTGTTATTTTTTTCCTTTAACATGGGAATTGTGCAAAATAGAGTTTATCAGAATTCCTGTGTTTGTAGGGAACATACCTGCAACAACACTAAAACAATGAGCATTCTGTGCATTTTTCTGCATTCTAATGTATTATGAAATAGCTTATCCTGACAAAGCCTGGCGGTTCAAAGGACTAGGTATACAAAGTTGCCACTAACAAGTAAGTATTCCAGTGATGAAATTCCTACATATATTCAACAATAAACCAATGTATACAATATAAATAATTTGGGTGCACAGTTTTCCAGTTCATCACAATATAGCAGCAAATTTTAAAAATGCATTTGAATTGCTTTTTTGCATGTTTTTAAAAAAATTTTTTATTGTTGTTGTATTACATCCATCCCCTCTTTGCTCCCCTCTGTCCCCCTCCCTCTTTTGCATGTTTTAATTTTAAGATTAAAAAGTTAGGTTTAGTGATCATTCTAACATTCAAATATAGATAGAAGAAAGTATTTTTTGGAAGCCAAAAATTTAAACTGAAGATTCACAAAAGCTTCAAAAACTATCTTATTATATTGGAATGTGCACTGAAGCATCAAGATCACGAAGCAGGAATTCATGGGAGCCAAAAAAAGGAAAAATACGATTAACATGACAACAGAAAAGATAAAGCTTGTAAGAACCAGAATACTCCCAAAAAGGAAGCGAAAAAGCAGAACAAATAAAAAATAGTAAAGCAAAACACAATTTGTATAGTAAACAAAGGTTGGCAGCAGTTTCATGTTGATGACTTTAATAAGGACTGGTGTTTCATTATGGCCGGTTACAAAAAGTAATAATGTCATTTAATGATTTAATTACAGACTTTTACTTCAAACTTGTGATCCTAATATTTATATAGAATCAACAGTATATAAAATGAGCAAAAGAGATATTTATTAAATATTATTTATTAAAAGCTATTTTATTTAAAAATGTATTTAACCAAAAAACTTTAAAAATATTTTAAATAATCATACTCTTAGATTCCAGCTAGTTTATTCCAAGGAAAAAAGGGTCATAAATATTATTTTATTTGTAAATCATTTCCAATGAGACAGATATTACTTATACCGGATGGTTTTTCAGACTTAATCACTATGTTGAAAAAGCTGTGATTATTGTATGAGCAAAATACAACTATCTTTTCTTAGATTATATATAAATAAAAAACTGCTAGAAAGAACATGTCATATTATTTTGAAGTGCTAAAATAATAGTTGATGTTTAATTTTAAAAGGAATTTTCAGAGGTCATGATAAAAATGATGATCATGATTGAAAAAATAAATTTAATGGGAATCCTATAAATAATTAATTTTAATTAATTTTTGGCATGAGAACTTGGAAAAATACCCCAAATGAAAAAAAGTAACAGCTTATGAAGAATAAACAGAAATAACCAGAAAACATACACATAATGAAAAAGTTAACAAATAAACAAACCGGACACCAATATTGCTTCATCATTGTAGATTCTATGCCAGATGTGTCCAACACTGATTAGATGGCCATTATTTCTCTCTACTGCTGAGAATGAAAACTGTATAGTTTTAAACTTTTTCACCAACTGAAAACCAGCCTGTGGCTTTATTCAACAATGTGGAATGACTTCTGGACAATAGTAACTTGTGGTTGAAAACATTCATGGAGTGTTGTCCAACAACATGGCTGCTATGAAAGGTGAGGAAAAGGGCTCCTAGCACTCTTTAAAGATATTAATAAGTGTGCAGGATGTACACCATATGCAGCTCATTTCTTTAATCTAGTAAGAGAAAAAGCTGCCTCCACAGTTGTTAACCACGTTTGCATTTTACAACAGTTATTTTCCTTTCAGGTTCCTCTCATAAATGGAGTATTTTACATACACATATTAACTTGGATTAAAAAAAGTCTAAGTGTAATATAATGTGTTGTCCATTACAAAGCTGTTCAAGTCTTGCAACATGGGTCAAGGACATTTTATGGACTCTAAAATATATTTTTCAAAGATTTGGAAGAAAAATCACAACACAAGAAAAGCAAAAAGCTTATTCAAAAAGATGATAAAAATCAAATACAATATTTTAACTGCAACTCAGAAAGACACTTTGAAATGTTTCTGTAAGATTTAAGAAATTGCTATCATGATATTTGAATTCTGTGAAGGAGATAATCTTTTGTCATCTTTAAATCTATTTGTAAAGAACTGATAAAAATTCAGATAAAATAATTAAGGATATATGAAACAAAAGTGAAAAAGATAAGCAGTTAAATCAATAGAAAGTATTCGGACACCAAAAAGTATTTGTAACAGGGAAGATTTCAAATCATCATCACAGGCAGGAATTCACTAGAAGGAAGAGATACATTTCAAATAGAATTAATGAATAGGCTCTTGGATTGTTTGCTAATCCAATTAATGAGAGGAGGGAGTCATACAAACACATTGGAAAAGGATTCAAAGTACTTGTTGATTTGACATAAAATGATTACTTTGAAAAAAGTAATATAAAACCCATAATATGCCATTACAAAGACAACATGGATGGGTAATAACTGTCATTGATTCAAAGAGCATTTCAAATTAATTATTGCACAAAGAAATTAAAAAAGCCCTGACATCTAATAGTACATTAAAACAAAACAAAACAACCTGATAGTAATACTGCTCCCACATTTGACAATCATTCTAAAAATTTACATAATATTAATACAAAGCTGAAATATTTTCCTAAACTGTAAATAATGTAATTTTTAATCAATCAAAAGACTGAATTTTCTTTCTTTTCTTTATAGAAAATGACATTACAAAACCATTGTCATATGAAGAGGCAATTAAAAAGTATGCAGGGGGAAATTCTGATGTGGCCAGGATGGAATAAGTCCACTTAAGCCTATCTCTCTGCTAAATACGACTGAAAAATCTAGACAAAATACAAAAGCAACTATCTGAGGACTTTGAAAAGTTAAGAAAAGCAGGCAGATTGGGAAAAGGAGTCAAAACTTGGAGAGCTAAGTTATATGGGGGTGAGTTTCTCATTTTTTCCCTTCTTTTGCTCATGGTCTTAAGCCAAGGGTGGGCTCTTGGCACAGCTAGGGCATCCATCCTGCAGTTTGCTAAACTCAGAGAAATCCCATCTTTCTGTTCAGGAGACCAGGAAAGGGGATACTGTGGTCAAGAGAGTATGGGGATAATATCTTTCCTTTTATACCCCCTTTTAAACCTCCTTTATGGCATACAGAGGCCTGGTCCATGGCAGAGCTGAAGTAGTAGGGTTTCTTGTCTTTCTGTTCAGAGGAGTTGAGAAAAGGAATCTGAGAAGCTAGGGAGAATCTTTTTATTTCCTCTCTGCCTTGCTCCAAGAGTAGTCCCAATTGTAAGAGCTGCAGCAGCATGGCATCTAGGAATCTAAGAGGAATCCCATCTTTCAGGAATCAATGACACAATTAGGGCAAAGGACCACTGTGGGCTGGAGAATGTGGGAGAAATCCTGAAGAAAGAAACTTGGAGAAGATGATCCTCAAATTCTGTGATAAGCCTGCATAATGCTAGCCTTACACTGAGTTGCACATGTGTGGTAAAGTTGTTTTTACTCACAAGACTTCTGACACTAAATGTGTGTTTTACTTTTCTGCATGCTAACCAGTTTTCCAACTCTGGACATCAACTGGGTATCTAACAATTCAATTCAGTTCTGACACCAACTGTGGAGTTAGCATCAGACTGAATAGATTTAGGGCTTCAGTCTCATAAGACTGTCCTCACTTCAGATGCCAGTCACAAGTATCGAGACTCCAGGCTACCCACACTTCTGACTTAGCCATAAATCAGGGTTCCTATAGCCTCCCTCCCTCAGGTTCAGTGATCTGCTCAAACAGCTCATTGAACTAGGGAAGATTACTTACTATTTCCAAGTTTATTATAAAAAATACAATTAGGATCAGCCAAAAGGCAGAGCTACATAGGGCAAGGTGTGGGGGAGAGAGAAACTCTCTCTTCGGAGTTCTACACCCTCCGAAGGCCTGCCATCTCCCCATCAGCACAATGTTTACCATGCCAGAAGCTCCCTGAACCTCATAGTTTAGGGATTTGATGGAAATTTTATTATACAGGCATGATTGATTAAATCATTGGCTATCGGTAATCACCTCCCTTCCCCTTCCTGGAGATTGGTGGGTAGGGCTGAAAATTCTAAGTTTTTGGTCAAGGCTTGGTCTTTCTAGTGACTAGCTCCTATACTGAAACTATCTAGAAGCCCTTCAGGCAAGAGTCATATCTTAGCATGCCAAAGGTACTTTATATAGGAGATTGCAAGAGTTATGTGAGTTCTGTGCCAGAATCCAAAATATGTATATACTTATTTATTTTACTACAGTGGGAGACACAGAGTTATATAGCCAAGGCTTTGAGAATGGAATTACAAATCTTAAAACTCAGACTAACCTTTAAATGGAACATGAGACAAATACAAAACAGCCTATAAAATCAATCAAAACAAAACAAAGCAAAAAATCCTGAAATAACATTGGACCATCACCTATAGGAGAGATGAAACTTCTTTTTTGAGTCTAAATAGATTGTTCGCGTGCTACCTAGAGTTGGTGAAGCTGAGAAGTTTCCAGACACCAACTGCAAGCTTAGAGGGATCCTCAAAACCATTTTCAGGTTTGATCAATATTAGAAGGATGCACAGAACTCAGTGAGAGCTATTATAATTAGGGTTACAGTTTTGTACAGGATTTAAAGTTTGTGAATCAATATCACTCATCATAGCTACTCAGTACAGAAAAAGCATGTGATCATTTTAATAGATGCAGAAAAGGCATTTGACAAAATATTTTTAACAGATAATTTCTAGAGTGTGATCTATTTGGGGAATAAAGAGGTCTTTGTAGTTTCTGTGTCTGCAATGGTAGTGCCTGGAAATGGTTTGGGCCCTACATACACTACATAGGAAGTTGGCCTGTTGTTGGGAAATATTAGGTCTGATTTCAGTACTGCTCAGCATTAGAACTTTTGTAGAACATATGTATATATAAAGAAGACTTGTGCTTTTTACTGTTCTAAAGTGAAGTTCCTTACTAGGAATAGTAGGTCAAAAATACTACCCTTAACTTTTTAAAGTTGTTCACAATTCAGCTACATACAGATTTGTATGGAATTTTATTTACACATACTGTACATGTTATAGATCAAATAATAAGAGGTTTGGTTTCATGTCTACTGTTTGAAAAAACTAGATCTTAAGTTGTATAAGAAATGAGTTGTATAGTTAGGATTTTCAGTTTTCTAATTTTGGAGCTTTGTCAAACAAATCAATCCTCCCTTCTTTCTCATGTACTGGTTTGTATCCACAGCACCCAGTCTTTTCATCTACTTTTGTCTCCCTCTTTCCTCATTTCTTAGAACTTTGTCTTTCATTTCTTTCATTCCTTTTTCATTCCTCGAGCTTTCACAGTTGCCTTTTTATCCAAATCCCTGGCATTTTCCAATTCTTTCTTTTAATAGGACATCTTTTTTAATATCCAGTCTTCTATTGGTAAATAACCATGACTTAATATTTTTGTAAATAACCATGACTTAATATTTTTTCTGTTAGTTATTGCCTGCACATATTTTACTAAGCTCCTCAGGGCAGAAAATTATCTTCTATATTTTATGCTTTGTAAAACATCATTTACTCTTATGACTTCTATTAACAATAAATCTTAGTATGATTTAGCTAAAGCTACATCTCCCTTATTTTATGTGTAAATTTTACATGCATACAAGAAAAGATACACGCTTTATCAGCTACTTGATTTGTCATTGTATATATCAGAATAAGCAAAGTTGTTTTTTTCATTCTAAGAAGAAAATGTTCCTCTTTTTCAATAACTACATTGAGTTTACATGGACTTGTGTATCTTCTATTCAAATTTTAAACTATGCCTTTCAGATACAAATGGTTTCCAGAATTATGTACTATTTATGATAACTGGAATATTTAATGTTAGACCTGACAAATATCAATATCAAATACATTGATATCTTTAAAAAATTTTAAAAAAATGTTTAGTATATTTTATTGATTATGCTATTTACAGTTGTCCCAAATTCTTCTCCCTTTTCACCCTCCACCCAAGCCTCTTATTCTCTCTAGCATACCTCCCCAACCCTTAGTTCATGTCTATGGGTTGTACTATAAGTTCTCTGATCTCACCCTTTTCTCTATTATTCTTAACTCCTCCCCGTCTTGTACCCATCAATTATGTTTCCTAATCCCTGCATGATTTCCCTATTTCACCCTCTTCCCAGTCCCAGCTGATAACCCTCCCAGTATTCTCCAAAACTATGGTTCTGGTCTTATTCTGGTTGTTTGCTTATTTTGTTTTTGTTTTTATTTTAATTTTTTTTTTGTTCTGCTGTTGATAGTTGTTGCCTTTTTAATGTTTTGATCCTCTTCTTCTTAAGTAAGTCCCTTTAATATTTCATGTAATAACTACTGGGTGATAATGAACTCCTTTAGCTTTACCTTGTCTGGGAAGCACTTTATCTGCCCTTTCATTCTAAATGATAGCTTTGCTGGATAGAGTATTCTTGATTGTAGGTCCTTGTTTTCAGCACTTTGAATACATCTTGCCAGATCCTTCTTGCCTACAAAGTTTCTTTTGAGACATCAGCTCATAATCTTATAGGAACTCCTTTGTAGTTAACGCTCTTCTCTTGCTGATTTTAAGATTTTCTCTTTATCTTTAATCTTTGGCATTTTAATTATGATGTGTCTTGGTGTGGTTGAATTTGGATGTGACTTGTTTGGGACTCTCTGTGCTTCCTGGACTTGTATGTCTATTTCCTTCACCAAATTTGGGGAGCTTTCTTTCATTATTTTTTCAGAGAAGTTTTCAACTACTTGCTCTTCCTTTTCTCCTTCAGGCATCCCTATGAGTCAGATGTTGGCATGCTTTAAAGACACCTCAGGTGTTCCTAAGTCTCTCCTCATTATTTTCAATTTTTATTTCCACTTTTTTTGCTGGTTGACTGTTTATTTCTTCCTTATGTTCCAAATAGTTTATTTGGATCCCTTTTCCTTCCTTTCATCATTGGCTTTGTGTGTATTTTCCATTGTTTCACTTGGCCTAGCCTTGATTTCTTCCCTTCTGCATTTGTCATATTCAAGCACGTCTGTCAAGTCTATGAGCATCTTTATTACCAGCATTTTAAACTCTTCATCTGTCAGGGTGGCTATTTCTTTGTTGCTTAGTTCCCTTAGTTGATTTGTTCCCTTTTTTGAGCCATCTTTCTTTGACTCCTCATCTTGACAGGCTCCTGTGTGCTTCTGTGTCTTAGGTAGAGCTGTTGCACCTGTTACGTTGTAAAGGGTGGAGACTTAGATATTCGTCATTGTGGGCGACCAGTTTTCACCACGTGGTGGTGCTGTATGTTGGAGGGGAGGGTCTGAGGAAGGAATAATGCTGCTTGATCAGCATTCACCCCTTTTCCAGGCACTTCTCCTACTTCCTGTTTAGGACTAGCTCCTCTCTAGTTGTTGCCATGTCTGTGGTCCCAATAGCAGTTGTGACTGTGGATGTTTCAGGACCTTGGGGGCCTCTAAACAAGTGGACTCTACTGAGAGACCTGCAGGTTCTTCCTCTACCCCACCCCCACTAGTTTTCACAGTGAGAAAAAGTAATGTGGCTTTATTTTCTCCCCAGCACTGGAACTGTGAGCTGCACAATCTGGTCTGGTGCTGGGAGCACTCAACAGGTGTCCCTACAGTGACTGCTCTTCCTGCTGTTCTGCACAGTCCCCACCCCACCACAGCTGCTGCACTGCCAAGCCACACACTGCCAAACAGCATCCTCTCTGTCACAGCTCTGCCCCTCTTACCTATCTGAATATTTCTTTTTTACCTTTTTTATTTAGACTTCCATGCAGTTTGACATTCTGGAATTTCTGGTTGTCTCTAGTTTTGAGGTAGATGTATTGTTTTTGGTTGTGAAGGGAGACGCAGCATGTCTATTTATGCCACCATCTTGGATTCTCTGGTCTATGTTGATATTTTCAAAGTTACTTCACAGCAGTCTAGACTTTATTTCCTACCTTTTCTTTTCCAATTAGAACATGGTACCCAAATTTAGTACATATTTGCTTCAGGATAGTGTGATGGATGAGTTTACACTGAAGTGAGCAAGCAGAAATTGAGGACCATACTGTTTATTCTGTTGCACTTTGAGTTCTCTCTCTCTCTCTTTCTTTTTTAAGATTTTATTTCATTATTTTAGAAAGAGGGGAAGGGAGAGAGGCAGAGAAGGAGAGAGACATCAATGTATGGTTGCATTTCACCTGCCTCCAGCCACAGACCTGACTGGAAACCTGGTTTGCAACCTGGTTATGTGCTCTGGCTGGGGAATCGAACCTGCGACCTTTGGGTTCGCAGGCCAGCGCCTTATCCACTGTGATACCAGCCAGGGCCGCACTTTGAGTTCTTGACTTTGGTGCTGTCCTTTTTCTAATTTGTTGCTCTTCCCCAAGTACCCTCTATGTTATCTACCCAAACCATCTTTAGGAGGTAGCTGAGAGTAGCTTTAAGTGCCACCTCCCTCAGATATATGTACATTTTTAGTGTGGATTCTAAAAGCAATCTTCCCAGTATTATTCTACTTAGAGTAAAGTAGATGAATGAAATGAAAATGAAGATGATGAATGAAAAACATATTTTTGCTTAATAAGGGAGGTATGTATTATTTTTTTCTGACCATAACACATTACTTAAGCATTTAAAACAGCACTAATTATTCTCATCGTTTTGTAGATTAGATAGAGATCCAGGCAATTGTGGCTCAGTTGGTTTTCTGCTGTGTGCTGAAATCCAGGTATCAACAGGCTATGTACCTTTCTGGAGACTCCAAGGGAGAATCTATTTCTAGGTTCACTCAGATTGTTGACAGAATTCAGTTCTATATAGTTGTAGGACACTTGCTTGCTAGCTATCAGCCAGAGGGCATTCTCAGCTTCTAGAGCTTGCCTACATTCCTTGGTTTATGATCCTTTTCCTTCATTTTCAAAGTCAGAAACAATGAGTCAAGTCCTTCTTATGCCTTGAATATCTCGGAGCTTCTATTCTGTTTCATCTTTCCTCAGCTTCCTTCTTCTGCCACATCTCTCTAGAGAATTTCTCTTTGCAAGGGACTTAGGTGGTTAGATGGACCCACCTAGATTATTCAGGATCTATAACTTTAATTATATCTACAGCTGTTGTTCACAGTAGTACCTAGTACTTTGTTTTGTTTTGTTTTGTTTTAAATCCTCACCTGAGGACATTTTTTTTTTTTTCATTGCTTTTTAAAAGACAGGAAGGAAGAGAAACATCTATATGAGAGAGAAGCACTGATTGGTTGCCTTCCATATGCTCCCAGGCTTGGGATCAATGCCCAGATCCAGGATTGTATGCATGTGAACTGGGGATCCCACACAACAGCCCCTGGATTGGGGAATGAACCCAAAATGCAGGTATATGCCCTGATTGGGAATAAACTCACAACCTTTCAGTTATAGGATGATACTTTAACCAACTGAGCCACACTGGCCAAGGCCCTAGACTAGTGTTTTATTAATTAATCAGGGGATGGCAATCTTTGAGAGACATCTTTAGAATTCTACCTACTATAAGGTATGAGATCTACATGATAAGAAGAATAAGAGGTTTGAAAAACATACAAGGAAACTTGAACAACTGTAGTTGTACCAAATTCCAGAAAGGGAAGACTCATGTAGAAGAAATTTATTGTCCCTTAAGTTAATATACACAATTAAAGAAATGTTAATAAAAATGTACATTTTTGAGGAGGTTTTTGACAATTTTATTCTGAAGACAAGAAGAATAAAGACAAAAATAATGACATCAGAGAAAAAAGAAAGTACATTCCCCAAGTCTTTTTATGATACTAGCTATTATAGCTGATGCCAGACCCAAAGAAGGACCTTACAAGAAGGAAAAATTACAGATCAATCTCATTCATGAGAGTTTCCCACCCCACATCTTAAAAACATTAGCATATTGAACCTAGCAACATATAAAAATAACATAGACCAATGGAACAAAATAGCAAGGTCAGAAACAAATTCACACATATTTTGTTTATGACCAAGATAGCACCTCAGGGTAGAGGGGAGAGGACCACCTGCTAATGTGCTGGCTAAAATGTCCACATTGGAAGGAAGTGTAGAGATGTGAGAACTACAGATGTGTTACTTTCTTCCCTGGCTGGTGTGGCTCGATGTGTTGAGCTGGCCTGCAAACCAAATGGTCATGTGTTTGAGTCCCAGTCAGGGCACATGCCTGGATTGTGGGCCAGGTCTCTAGTTGTGCATGTGAGAGGTAACTGATTGATGTTTCTCTCACATACTGATGTTTCTCTCCTCTTTTTTTCTCCCTTCCCCTCTTTCTAAAAATAAATAAATAAAACCTTTAAAGTGTTGATTTCAGGTCTGTTTAGAACTAAATTTGAAAAGAAAAGCAATAAAATTTTAGAAGACAATATGCTTTTAGGGTAGGAGAAGCTCTCTTAAGCGGGATACAGACATCACTAATTATAAAGGAAAAGTGATGAATTTGAGCTCATTAAACATTTCTTTTAGTCAAACAACATTATTTATTTTATTTTATTTTAAATTTTATTGTTGTTGTATTACATCCATCCCCTTTTTGCTCCCCTCTGTCCCCCTCCTCACCCACCCATTCCCCCCAAAGTCAATCCCCCCTGTTGTCCATGCCCATGGTTCCTTTATACTAGGTTCTTATCTAAACTGCTCCCCTTTCTTGCCTCTGCCTCCCCCCTCCCCC
>PVIW01011877.1:0-35060 GCA_004026585.1 Noctilio leporinus | reverse complement strand
GGAGAAAAATATAGGCAGTCAACTTTTGGATATCCTACGCAAAAATATGTTTACTGATACTTCACCAAAGACAAAGGCAATCAAATAACAAATCAACAAATGGGACTATATCAAATTGAAAAGTTTCTGTTCAGCTAAAGAAAATATCAGCAAAATTCAAAGGGAACCAACTGTATGGGAAACCATAATTGCCAATGATGATACCTCATACAAGGGTCTGATCTCCAAAATATATAAAGAACTAATGTGACTCCACACCAGGGAGACAGACAGCCCAATTAAAAAATGGGCAAAGGACCTGAACAGACACCTCATTGAGGAAGATATACAAAGGGCCCAGAGGCATATGAAAGAATGCTCAACATCGCTAGTCATGAGAGAGATGGAAATTAAAACTGCATTAAGATACCACCTCACACCTGTCAGAATGGCAATCATCAACAAATCAACAAACAACAAGTGTTGGAGAGGATGTGGGGCAAAGAAAACCCTCATACACTGTTGGTGGGAATGGAGGCTGGTGCAGCCACTGTGGAAAACAGTATGGGGTTTCCTTAAAAAACTAAAAATGGAACTGCCTTTTGATCCAGCAATTCCACTACTTGGACTATACCCAAAGAATCCTGAAACACCAATTCATAAGACCCTATGCACAACTATGTTCATAGCGGCACTATTTACAATAGCCAAGTGGTGGCAACAGCCTAAGTGCCCATCAGTGGATGATTGGATCAAAAAACTTTGGTACATTGACACAATGGAATTCTATGTTGCAGAAAGAAAGAAGGAACTTGTACCCTTTGCAACAACATGGATGGAACTGGAGAGTATTATGCTTAGTAAAATAAGCCAGTCAGTGAAGGACAAATATCATATGATCTCACCCATTATGGGACAATAATCAACAAAACTAACAACAAGCAAAACAGAACCAAGTATATGAATACAAGGAATAGGCCTTCAGTGGTCAGGGGAATGGGGTAGGGGGGAGGGGGAGGTAGAGGCAAAGAAGGGGAGCAGCTTAGACAAGAACCTAGTATAAAGGAACCATGGACATGGAGAACAGGTGGGATTGACTTTGGGGGGAATGGGTGGAGGGGACAGAGGGGAGCAAAAAGGGGATGGATGTAATACAACAACAATAAAATTTTTTTAAAAAAGAAAGAAAGATGGAGGGGAGAGAGCCCACTAAGGAGAAGGACATGATGGAAAAACATTTCCCTCTTCCTGGACACTCCTTCCATATGATGCAGGAGCCATCAACTAGCTGGGGTAAGCTTCCCATTATAAGCCCACCCAATTCCTTAATTGGACATACCCATATATTTTTTATCTACATAATCCATCAACATAGAGAATTGACCTAGGAGTAAATAAAAATGGGCTGAATAAAAATACAATAATGGTCATGAACATGAACACTAAGCTACAGTACATATATCTTATAATAATTCTTCAGAAGTCAACAGAGTAAAGTTAATTTTTCAAAGGCTTAGTTTGGCCACACTTTAGCTGAAATATTTTCTCATTCATCTGTGATGATAAAGCATCTATAAAGTAAAAAATAATATTTTTAATTCACACATTAAAAACTTAATAGACAAGTTCCAGCAAGATAACAGAGGAGTAAGTGGAGCTACACCAATCTTCTCCCAGGTCCCATCAGGAATTACTTTTATGAAGAAAAAATCACCTAGAATTACCAACAGAATACCAGCTGGAATGAAATCTTATAACCATGGACAGAACAGAAGAGGATGTTTCTTCACAACATGACTGGTAGGAATCATGTGGATGTAACAGGACTGCCTGGGTCCCCACCAGAGGCAGCAGCCGAAGAAACTGAGCCAGGAGTTTGACTTGAGAAGAGTGGGTTCTGGCCTCCTAGCTGGGTTTCCCAGTCTATAGCAACACTGTGGAGAGTAAAGGAACATCCAGCTGAGAAGGGCAGAAAGCCATGGAGTTTACTAGCCTAAGAGAGTGCTGGAAACAGGGTAGAGTGGACTGGAGATGTGTGGGGAGAGTTTATGGTGGTGGCTTGGAGAAGAGAAGAGGGGAAGCAGCTGTGGGGATCCTGGTGCTGACTTATCGCCCACATCTCAGGAAGACTGCACTGCACCAAGCAGCTTATGTATGAGGGGTCTTCATAGCCCCATCCATTGGAAGCTACCTGCCCTACTTAGTGGTGCCTGAGCCTGGTGTTTGATTACAATTCTTTGAGTTACATCTAAATAAACCTCTCCTACCCTGCCCTGTCTGAGCACAGATACAATACTTAGCATGTGAAGAGATATTTCTCCCCCAGCAGCACCTAGGACTGGTGGCTGATTACAAACTCTCTGACTTACAGCAGGGTCAGTCAATCAGACCCGCAGAGTGGTGTGTGAGCCTGGTGCCTAACAGTAGATTCATTGCTTTGCAACTGAGTCAGCCCTTCTTGCTCAGGAAAGCATGGGGCTGGCAGCTGATTACAAACTCTGACTTATATCTGGTTCAATCAGTCAGATCTGCACAGTGGTGTTCAAGCCTGGTGGCTGATCATGGATTCATTGGTTCACAACTGAGCTGGTTTGTCCAACACAGTGGCTCCTTAGCCTGGCAGCAGATCACAAACTCAATGGATAACAATATAAACTTTCAGTTGAGCCCAGCACCACCTGAGCCTGGTGGCTGATCACATTTTCATTGAATTACAAATGGAGCGTGCTGCCTAGCCCTGTGACACCTGGGCCTAGCTTCATTGCTATATATCTGAATGTGTCTAACCAAGCTGCACCTGAGTGGGCAGATGATCCATTGGATTACAATTAAACCTCTCTGTCTAGCCCAGAAGGGACTGAGTTTGATAGCTGATTCATTTATTTACAACTGAATTGGTCTGTCCCCCCAAGCTGCATCTGAGCCTGGTGGTGGATCACAGATCAATAGGACTAAAATGGAATCAATCCCTCCAGCCTGGCAGTTTCTTAGTCTAGCAGTTAATCACAGTCTGATCAGATGACAATAAAACCTAAACATGGGGAGAAAAATAAACCATCCATCACCAAAAGGAAAAGAGGAATCCCAAGAAAGATAATTAAATGAAACAGAGAAAAGAAAATTATCAGACATGGAATTCAAAATAATGATGTTTGAGAAGCTCAATAAGCTCAATGAGGTCATCAAACTCAAAGAAAATTCCAAACAACTCCAGGGAAACTATGAAGAACTCCAGGGAAGCTACAAGGTACTTACTGAAAACTATACCAGCATTAAAAAGGACATAGAAACTATCAGTAAAAGCCAGGAAGAAATGAAGAATACAATTTCTGAAAATGAAGAAAATAGTTGAAGGAATCAATAGCACACTAGAGAAAGCATAGTATCAGATAAGTGAGCAGGAGGACAACGTAGATAAATATTCCAAGACAGTGCTACAGAATGAAAAAAGACTGAACAAGAATGAAGAGGTTTTAAGAGAGTAGCAGGACAACATGAAATGCAATAATATCCATATAATAGGGATATCAGATGGAGAAGAGAAATAAGGAATGGAAAACCTGTTCAAAAAGTAATGATAAAGAACTTCCCTAACATAATGAGTGAAAACATTATGCAAGCTCAGTAAGCACAGAGGGTCCTAATCAGTATGAATCTAAACAAACCACTTCAAAACACATTATAACTAAAATGGCAAATTTCAAAGACAATGAGAGAATCCAAAAAGCATAAAGAGAGAAAGAGCAAATAACATATAAGGGGACACCAATAATGTTATCAAATTAGTGTTTCACAGAAACAGTACAAGCCAGAAGGGAATGGCAAAAAATATTTCAAATAATGGAAAACATAGGCCTGCAACCAAGAATAATCTACCCAGCAAGGCTCTAATTCAAAATGGAAGGAGAAATAAGGAGTTTCCCAGACAAAAGAAGACTAAAAGATTGCACCTGTACGAAATCAGCATTGTAAGAAATGTTAAAGGGTTTGCTTTTAAAAAATGAAGAAACAGAGCAAGGCAGAGAGGAACACAGGTACAAAGGGAAACATGTCAATACATAAGTATCAACCAATAATAACCTTAAATGTAAAAATATTAAATGCAGCAATCAAAAGACATAGGGTAGCTGAATGGATAAGAAAACGTGATCCACATATATGCTGTCCACAAGAGACACAACTCAGAACAAAAGATCAACCCAGATTGAAAGTGAATGGATGGAAAAATATATATCAAGCAATTAGACATGAAAAAAAGGCTGGGTATCAATACATATTTCAGAAAAACTGGATTTTAGGGTGAAGGCCATAAAAAGAGACAAAGAAAGACACTTCATAATACTTAAGGGAGCAATCAATTAACAAACTATAACTCTGATAAACATATATGCACCTAATATAAGACCTCCCAAATATATAAAGAAAATCTGTAGGACTTCAAGAAAAATATGGACAGAATACACTAATAATAGGGGATTTTAATACCCCACTATCAACAATGGAAAGATCTTCCAAACAAATAAAACATCAAGGATATTGTAGCATTGAACAACACTAGAGGAAGTGGACTTAACTGATATATACGGAAACTTTCACCCTAAAGAAGCAAAATACACATTCTTTTCAAATGTACATAGATCATTCTCTAAGATAGACCACATGGTAGGTCACAAGACAAACCTCCACAGGAAAATTGAAATCATATCAAGCATCTTCTTAGATCACAAGGGCTGGAAACTAGAAACCAATCTCAAGGGGGAAAACAAAAACAAAAACACTCTAACTCATGGAGACTGAATAACATGCTTTTAAGTAATGAATGGTTTAACAATAAGATTAAAGATGAAATCAAAAACTTTCTGGACACAAATGACAATGAATACACAATAACCCAAAGCCTATGGGACATAGCAAAGGCAGTCCTCAGAGGGAAGTTCATAACAATCCAGGACTACCTAAAAAGATCACAAGAAGTTTATACAAACAACCTAACCATAAAGCTGCAAGAACTAGAGGAGCAACAACAAACAAAGCCTAGAGCAAGTAGAAGGAAGAAAATCATCAAGATCATAGCAGAACTAAATAACTTAGAGACTCAAACTACAATTTGAAGAATCAACAAATCCAGGAGCTGGTACTTTGAAAAAATAAACAAAATTGACAAGCCTTTATCCAGACTCATTAAGAAAATGAAAGAGAGGACACAAATAAACAGAATCAGAAATGACAGAGGAGAAATCACAACTGATACTTCAGAAATACAAAGGATTGTAAGAAATTCTTACAAACAACTATATGACAATTAATATTACAACCTGGGTAAAATGGACAAACTTCTGGAAATGTATAGTCTACCAAAACTGAATTCAGAAGAAGCAGAAATTTTGAATAGACCAATAACAACTAGTGAAATTGGAGAAGTAATAAAAAAAATCTCCCAAAGCACAAAAACCCCAGACCAGAGAGCCACTCAGGTGCATTTTTACCAATCGTTTAGAGAAAAACTAAATCCTATCCTTTTGAACCTATACCAAAAACAATCTAAGAAAAGGGAAGACTCAAAAAATTTTCTATGAGATCAATATAATGTGAATCCTAAAATGAGGTCAAGACACTTTCTAAAAAAGAAGAAAACATCAGGTCCATACCCCTGATGAACATAGATGCTCAGATTCTCAACAAAATATTGGCCAACTGGATCCAGCAATACATTAAAAAGGTCATACATCATGATCAAGTGGGTTTCATTCCAGGGATGCAAGGATGGTACAGCATTCACAAATCTATAAATGTAATATACCATTTAAACAAAATGAAAGACAAAAAAAAAAAAACATATAATCATATCAATAGATGCTGAAATAGCATTTGATAAAGTACAGCAACCATTTATGATAAAAATGCTCAGCAAACTAAGAATAGAGGGAGCTCACCCCAAAATAACATAGGCCACATATGAGAAATCTGAAGCTAACATCATACTCAATGGCCAAAAACTAAAAGCTTTCCCCTAAGATCAGGAACAAGACAAAACTGTCCACTTTCTTTACTTCTGTTCTAACATGTTTTTAGAAGTTCTAACCATAGCTATCAGAGAAGAAAAAGGAATCAGAGGTATCCAAATTGGAAAGAAGAAAGTAAAACTGTCACTATTTTCAGATGACATGATAATGAAAATACAAAACCTGATAGATGCCACCAAATACATAATCAATCTAATAAACAAATTTAGCATAATAGCTGCATGTAAAGTCAATATTCAGAAATCAAAAGTAGCCCTAGCTGGTGGCACAGTGGATAAGATGCTGGCCTGTGAACCCAAAGGTAGCTAATTTGATTCCCAGCCAGGGCACATAACCAGGTTGCTAGCCTGGTCTCCAGCCAGATCCGTAGTTGGAGGCAGGTCAATAGCAACCATACATAGATGTCTCTCTCCCTACCCCTCTCTCAAAAAATAATTTAAAAAAATTTAAAGCATTATTTGTATACCAATAATGAAACATCAGAGATAGAAGCTAGAAAACAAATCATATATTTACCATAGCAACAAGAAAAATAAAGTACTTAGGAATAAACTTAACCAAGGAGGTAAAATATTTGTACTCAGAAAATTAAAGAACACTGAAGAAATAAATTAAGGAAGACACAAATAAATGGAAGCATATACCATGTTCATGGATGGGAAGAATTAACATCATTAAAATGTCCATACTACCCAAAGCAATCTATATTTTCCATGTAATCCCATTTAAAATCTCAATGATATATTGCACAGATAAAGAAAAAAAATACTTCAAAAATTTATATGAAGCCAAAAATGCCCATCAATAGCCACAGCAATCTTGAGAAAGAAGAGCAAGTTTGGCACAATCAAAATGCTGGGCATCAAACTAAACTATAAGGCTACTGTAATCAAAACAGTCTGGTACTGGCATAACAATAGACATATAGATCAATGGAACAGAATAAACAGCCAATAAATAAGTCCAAGACTCTATGGTTAATTAATATTCAACAATGGGGGAAGGAACATAAAATGGAGTAAAAACTATCTCTTCAATAAGAGGTGTTGTGAGAACTGGACAGGGAAATGAAAAAAATACCTAAAACTAGACCACCAAAACTAGACACCATACACCAGAATAAACTCAAGATGGATAAAGGATTTAAACATAAACAGTGCCACCATAAAGGTCCTGGAAAAAAACATAGACAGTAAAATTTTAGATATTCTATGCAGAAGTATGTTTACTGATGCTTCTCCAAGGGCAAAGGAAACAAAAGAACAAAGCAACAAATGGGACTGTATCAAATTGAAAGGTTTCTGTTCAACTAAAGAAAACACTAGCCAAATTCAAAGGGAACCAGTTGCTTGGGAAAACACATTTGCCAATGATACCTCAGGCAAGGGTTTCATCTCCAAAATATATGAAGTACTAACGAGACAGACAGTCCAATTAAAAAATGGGCAAAGGACCTAAATGACAACTCACTGAGGAAGATACACAAAGGGCCCAGAGGCATATGAAAGAATGCTCAACATCACTAGCCATCAGAGAGATGCAAATTAAAACCACAATAAGATACCACCTCACACCTGTCAGAATGGCCATCATCAACAAATCAACAAACAACATGTGTTGGCAAGAATTTTGGAAGGGAAACCCTGGTGCACTGTTGGTGGGAATGCAGGCTGGAGCAACCACTATGGAAAACAGTATGAAGTTTCTGTAAAAAACTAAAAATGGAACTGCCTTTTGATCCAGCAATTCTACTACTAGGATTATACCTAAAGAACCCTCAAACACCAATTCATAAGAATCTATGTAGCCCTATTTTCATAGCAGCACTATTTACAATAGCCAAGTGCTGGAAACAGCCTAATCGTCTATCAGTGGATAATTGGATCAAAAATCTTTGGTACATTTACACAATGGAATACTACACAGCAGAAAGAAAGAAGGAACTCCTACCCTTTGCAACAACATGGATGGAACTGGAAAGTATTATGCTTAGTGAAATAAGTCAGTCAGTGAAAGACAAATACCATATGATCTCATGCATTACAAGACAATAATGAACAAAACCAACAAATATGCAAAACAGAGCCAAATATATGAATACAATGAATAGACTTTTACTGGGCAAAGGGGAGAAGTGGAGGGATGGGGGAGTGTAGGTAAAGAAGAGAAGCAGTTTAGTCAAGAAAGTAGCATAGAAGAACCATGGATGTAGAGAAAAAGTGGGGTTGACTTAAGGGGAATGGGTGGGTGAGTGAAGAAAGGATGAGAGTGGAAGGGAAATGGGATAGATGTATTACAACAACTTTAAAATTAAATTTAAACATTTTAATGGAAAGTAATTGAATCTTTCCTCATAATTTGTTGTATTCAAGATTCACATTTCCTATGTTAATGTGTGATATAATAATAATTTTCCATGAAAAAAATTAGGTTTATATTTCTTGGTCATTTTATTCCTTGAATATTTAGATAATATTGATCTTTATTTTCTTTTTTTCTTGTTACTTTAATGAAGTTTTGGCCCTCTTTTGATATGCATATAACATGAATTTATCATCTTCAATTCCTGATTTTTTAGAATTTTATAAAGAAAATAGTATATTTCTAGAAAAGGAAATATACAATTTAAGCTATGGAATAAAAGAAACCTTATACCACAAGACTTAGGTATTGAACCCAGATTAGGAGAGTGAAAGTTCAGTGGGTTTACTAGTTCCAGATATTAAATTTGCCAATGTGCTTCCTATACATTCTGACCAGCTTTATCACTATTTCAGAGCTTACTGTTCTGAAATTTGTTTCCTTGTATGCAATATAGTAGAGACTATAATATAAAGTACAAATTTTATTGTATTATATATTTTAACTATTAATATATTATATATATAATTTTTTGAAGAGGTTTAAAATTTCTTCTCCTCTCCAAAATGTTTTCTAATATGCCAATCATTTAAATTCTTGCCAGGATATTAACATGTAAAATATATAATCTTCAAGAAATACATGTTTTACAGTGTTTTACAATGTATAATATACATTAGAAGAATACATGTAATTTCTTCCTATGGGTAATCAATAGAGAAATCCCCTGACTGTAAAACATTATACAACTGAGGACGGTTTAAATAAATTTCCTAAAACTAATGAGGTCAACTAAAGGTTAGTGGGGAAAATTGTGATTTATTTGAGTTCTACCTCAAAGCCTCTCATTTTCATTAAAGAAATTTCCTTCTGGGGTTTTAGAATAGGTTCATGCTGAAAGAATTGCATGAAACTATTTCTCTGGCACCTGCTTCATGAGAAATTTTACTGATCTCCAGTAGAAGTTGGCTTTGTGGACTGCCTGGGGCAATAGGTTTAATATGCATTTACTGAGGTCTTACCAGTGTTTTGACTCAGCTCTTGCTTGACTACACATCTGCTAAAAATGCTGTCTTGCCTCAAGGTATATAATTAGAATCTATATTATTGTGGCAGAAAATGTGGACTTTCTATTCCATTCCATTGATCTATGTGTCTATACTTATGCCAGTACCAGACTGCTTTAATGACAGTAGCCTTGTAGTATAGTTTGATGTCAGGTGTTGTGATTCCTCCTACCTTATTCTTCTTTCTCAAGATTGCTGTGGTTGTGGGCATTTTTGGCTCCATATAAATTTTTGAAGGATTTTTCTATCTGTGTGAAGTATGTCATTAGTATTTTAATTAGGATTGCATTGAATCTATAGATTGCTTTGGGTAGTATGGACATTTTAATGATGTTAATTCTTCCCATCCATAAACATGGTATATGGTTCCATGTATTGCATCTTCCTTAATGTCTTTTTTCAATGTTCTGCAGTTTTCTGAGTGTAGGTCTTTTACCTCCTTAGTTAAATTTATTCTAAGCACTTTATTTTTCTTGTTGCTATGGTAAATGGGATTTGTTTTCTAGCATCTATCTCTAATGTTTCATTATTGGTATATAAAATTGCCTTTGACTTCTGAATATTGACTTTATATCCAGTTATTTTGCTAAAGTTGCCTATTAGGTCAAGTAAGATTTTGGTGGAGTCTGTACACTATTGGTGTTCATATGTACACTATCATGTCATCTGCAAATAATGACAGTTTGAGTTCCTCCTTTCCAATTTGGATACCTTTGATTCCTTTATCTTCTCTGATAGCTGTGGTTAGAAGTTCCAAAATTATGTTGAACAGAAATAGAGAGAGGGGAAAGACTTGTCTTGCTCCTGACTTTAGGGGTAAAGCTTTTAGTTTTTGCCCATTGAGTATGATGTTGGCTTCAGGTTTCTCATATATGGCCTTTATGATGTTGAGGTATGCTCCCTCTATTCTCATTTTGCTGAGGGTTTTTATCATAAATGGTTGCTGTACTTTATCAAATGATTTTTCAGCATCTATTGATATGATCGTATGGTTTTTGTCTTTCATTTTGTTTATGCAGTATATTACATTTATTCATTTGCCAATGTCGTACCATCTTTGCATACCTGGGAAACCCACCTGATCATGGTGTATGATCATTTTAATGTATTGCTGGATTCAGTGTGGCAATATTTTGTTGAGAATTTTAGCATCTATATTTATCAGAGAAATTGGTCTGTAATTTTCTTTCTTAGTAGTGTCCTGATTTGGTTTTGGGATTAGAATAATATTGGCCTCATAGAAAGAATTTGGAAGTCTTCCCTCTTGTTGGATTTTTTGGAATAGGTTGAGAAGGATAGGAGTTAGTTCTTCTCTAAATGATTGGTAGAATTCACCTATCTAGCCATCTGGTCCAAGGCTCTTGTGCTTTGGGAGATTTTGGATTAATTCTTCAATTTCACTAGTTGTTATTGGTCTATTCAGGATTTCTGCTTCTTCTGGATTCAGTTTTGGTAGGTTATACATTTCCAGAAATTTGTCCATTTCACCCAGGTTGTCATAATTCTTGTTATATAGCTGTTTGTGGTAATTTCTTACAATCCTTTGTATTTCTGAATTATCAGTTGTGATTTCTCTTCTGTCACTTCTGATTCTGTTTATTTGTGTCATTACTTTTTCTTGATGGATCTGGTTAAAGGCTTGTCAATTTTATTAATTTTTTTCCTAAGAATCAGCTCCTGAATTTATTGATTCTTCAAATTGTAGTTTGTGTCCTTAAATTATTTAATTCTGCTCTAATCTTGGTTATTTTCTTCCTTCTCCTTGCTCTGGGCTTTATTTGTTGTTTCTCCTCTAGTTCTTGCAGCTTTGTGGTTTGGTTCTTTCTATACACTTCTTCTTTTTAGTTGGCCTCTATTGCTGTGAATTTCCTTCTGAGGTCTGCCTTTATGGTGTCCTATAGGTTTAGGGCTGTTGTATATTATTGTCATTTGTTTCCCGAAAGTTTTTATTTCATCTTTAATTTCATTGTTAACCCATTCCTTACTTAAAAGCATTTTATTCAGTCTTCATGAGTTAGACGGTTTTGTTTCCCCCCCACACACACACCTTGAGGTTGTTTTCTAGTTTTATTCCTTTGTGATCTGAGAAGATGCTTGGTATGATTTCAGTTTTCTTGTATTTGTGGAGGCTTGTCTTGTCACCTATCATGTGGTCTACCTTAGAGAATGTTCCATGTGCATTTGAAAGGAATGTGTATTTTGCTTCTTTAGGGTGAAAGTTTCTGTATATATCAGTTAGGTCCATTTCCTCTAGAGTGATATTCAATGCCACAATGTTCTTGGTGTTCTTTTTGTTTGGAAGATCTGTCCATTGTTGATAAAGGGGTATTAAAAGCCCCTGTTATTAGTATGTTGCTATCTATATCCTTCTTGAATTCCTCCAAGATTTTCCCTATATATTTGGGAGCTTCTATATTGGGTGCATATATGTTTACCAGAGTAATATCTTCTTGATGACTTGTACCTTTAAGTATTACGAAGTGTCCTTCTTTGTCTCTTTTTATGGTCTTCATTGTAAAATCTATTTTGTCTGAAACAAGTATTGCTACCCAAGTCTTTTTTTTTCATGTCTTTGCTTGATCTATATTTTTCCATTCCTTCACTTTCAATCTGTATGGATCTTTTGTTCTGAGGTGTGTCTCTTGAAGATAGCATATATGTGGGTCATGGTTTCTTATCCACTCAGCTACCCTATGTCTTTTGATTGGTGCAATTAATCCATTTTCATTTACGGTTATTATTTATTGATACTTATTTATTGCCATTTTTCCCCTTTAGTCCTGTGTTCCTATAAGTCTATCTCTGTTTCTTCATCTTTTTTTTTTATAACAGACACGTTAACATTTCTTGCAATGCTGGTTTGGTAGAGATGTATTCTTTTAGTCTTCTTGTGTTTGGGAAACTCCTTATTTCTCCATCCATTAAAAAAATTTTTTTTTTTAAGATTCCATTTATTATTTTTAGAAAGGGGCAGGGAGAAGGGCAGAGAGGGAGAGAGACATCAATGTATGGCTGCCTTTTGCCTGCCTCCAGCCACAAATCTGGCAGGAGACCTGGCTTGCAACCTGATTATGTGATCTGGCTGGGTAATCACAGACTGGCACCTTATCCACTGTGTCACCAGCCAGGGCAGTCTATTTTCATTTTGATAGAGAGCCTTGCTGGTTAGAGTATTGTTGATTGCAGGCCTTTGTTTCTCATTACTGAGAATAATTTTTGCCATTCCCTTCTAGCTTGTATTGTTTCTGTTGAATTGATACTCTTATTGTAGCCCCCCTTATGTTATTTGCTGTTTCTTTCCTGATGATTTTAGGATTCACTTTGTCTTTGAAATTTGACATTTCAATTATAAAGTGTCTTGGAGTGGGTCTGTTTGGAATCATCCTCATTGGGACCCTCTGTGCTTCCTGAACCTCAGTAACATTTTCCATTATAACTTTAGGGAAATTTTCTATTATTACTTTTTTGAACAGGTTTCCCATTCCTTATTTCTCTTCTTCTGGTATCACTATGATATGGATACTATTGCATTTCATGTTGTCCTGCTCCTCTCTTAAGACATTTTCATACTTGTTCAGACATTTTTCATTCTCTTGTACTGTCTTGAAATATTTTTCCACATTGTTCTCCAGCTCACTTATCAGATACTGTGCTTTCTCTAGGATTGTATTTATTCCTCCTACTGTACTCTTCAAATCAGAAATTGTATTTTTCATTTCCACCTGGTTCTTACTGATAGTTTCTATGTCCTTTTTAATGCTGGTGTAGTTGTCAGTAAGTTCCATGTAGCTTTCCTGAAGTTCTATGTAGTTTCACTGGAGTTGTTTGCAGTTTTTTTTCCTTTAATTTAATTTTATTGTTGTTGTATTACATCCATTCACTTTTTAATACCCTCTGTCCCCCTCCCCAACTACCCATTACCCCCAAAGTCAATCCCACCTATTGTCCATGTCCATGGTTCCTTTATACTAGGTTCTTGTCTAAACTGCTCCCCTTCCTTGCCTCCTTTTCCCCACAACCCCCTTTCTCCTGACCACTGAAGGCCTGTTCACTGTATTCTTATGTTATGTTCGGTTTTGCTTGTTATTAGGTTAGTTCATTATTGTCCTTTAATGGGTGAGATCATATGGTATTTGTCCTTCACTGACTGGCTTATTTCATTAAGCATAATATTCTCCAGTTCCATCCGTGTTGTTGTAAAGGTTAGGAGTTCCTTCTCTCTTTCTACTGTGTAGTATTATAATGTGTAAATGTACCAAAGTTTTTTGATCCAGTCATCCAATGATGGGCACTTGGGCTGTTACCAGCACTTGGCTATTGTAAATAGTGCTGCTATGAACATAGGTGTACATAAGTTCTGGCAAATTGGTGTTTCAGGATACTTTGGGTATAGTACCAGCAGTGGAATTGCTGGATCAAAAAGCAGTCCCATTTTTAGATTTTTAATGAAACCCCATACTGTTTTCCATAGTGGCTGCACCAGCCTGCATTCTCACCAACAGTGCACCAGGGTTCCCTTTGCCCCACATCCTCTCCAACACTTGCTGTTTGTTGATTTGTTGATGATTGCCATTCTGAGAGGTGTGAGGTGGTACCTTATTGCAAATTTAATTTGCATCTCTCTGATGACTAGTGATGTTGAGCATTCTTTCATATGCCTCTGGGCCCTTTGTATATCTTCCTCAATGAGTCTGTTCAGGTTCTTTCCCCATTTTGTAATTGTGCTGTCTGTCTCCCTGATGTTGAGTTGCATTAGTTCTTTATTTATTTTGGAGATTCAACCCTTGTCTGAGGTAACATTTGCAACTGTATGGCAACCATACAGTTGGTTCCCTGTGAATTTTGCTAGTGTTTTCTTTAGCTGAACAGAAACTTTTCAGTTTGATACAGTCCCATTTGTTGATTTGTTATTTGATTTCCTTTGCCCTTGGTGAAGTATCAGTAAACACATTTCTGCATAGGATATCCAAAAGTTTACTGCCTATATTTTTCTCCAGGACCTTTATGGTGGCACTGCTTATGTTTAAATCTTTTATCCAACTTGAGTTTATTCTGGTGTATGGTGTAAGTTGGTGGTCTAGTTTTATTTTGTTGCATGTTGCTGTCCAGTTATGCCAATACCATTTGGTGAAGAGACTGTTTTTACTCCATTGGATGTTCCTTCCCCCTTTGTCAAATATTAGTTGACCATAGAGTCCTGGGTTAATTTCTGGGCTCTCTGTTCTGTTCCATTGATCTGTATGTCTATTCTTTTGCCAGGACCAGATAGTTTTGATGACAGTAGTTTGTATTGTTTGAATTCTGGTATTGTGATTCCTCCTACCTTGTTCTTCTTTCTCAAGATTGATGTGGCTATTTGTGGGCATTTTTGGCTTCATATAAATTTTTGAAGTATTTTTTCTATTTCTGTGAAGTCTGTCATTGCTTGTTAATCAGGATTGCATTGAGTCTGTAGATTGCTTTGGGTAGTATGGACATTTTAATGATGTTCATTCTTCCCATCCATGAACATGGTATATGCTTCCATTTATTTGTATTTTCTTTGATTTCTTTCTTCATTGTTCTGTAATTTTCTGAATACATGTCTTTTACCTCCTTAGTTAAGTTTATTCCTAGGTACTTTATTTTTCTTGTTGCTATGGTAAATGGGATTTGTTTTCTCCCTTCTATTTCTGTTGCTTCATTATTGGTATGCAAAAATGATTTTGAATTCTAGATATTGACTTGATATCCAGATATTTTGCTAAATTTACTTATTAGGTTGAGTAAGTTTTCAGTGGAGCCTATGGGGTTTTATATGTACACTATCATATCATCTGCAAATAATGACAGTTTGACTTCCTCTTTTCCAATTTGGATACCTTTGATTCATTTTTCTTCTCTAATGGCTACAGCTAGAACTTCAAAGACAACGTTGAATAGAAGTGTAGAAAGTGTACAGTCTTGTCTTGTTACTAATCTTAGGGGGAAAGCTTTTAATTTTTGTCCATTGAGTGTGATGTTGGCTTCAGGTTTCTCACAGATGGCCTTTATGATGTTGAGGTATGCTCCCTCTATTCCCATTTTGCTGAGGTTTTTATCATAAATGGTTGCTGTACTTTCTCAAATGCTTTTTCAGCATCTATTGATATGATCATATGGTTTTATCTTTCAATTTGTTGATGTAGTGTATTACACTTATTAATTTCCAAATATTGTACCATTCTTATATCCCTGGAATGAAACCCACTTCATCATGGTGTATGATCTTTGTAATGTACTGCTGAATCCGATTGGCCAATATTTTGTTGAGAATTTTAGCATCTATGTTCATCAGAGATATTGGCCTGTAGCTTTCTTTCTTAGTGGTGTCTTGCCCTGGTTTTGGGATTAGAATCATATTGGCCTCATAGAGTTTGGGAGTCTTCCCTCTTCCTGTATTTTCTGGTATAGGTTGAGAAGGATAGGAGTTACTTCTTCTTTAAATGTATGGTAAGATTTACCTGTTTATCCATCCATTCTAGGGCTTTTGTGCTTTGGGAGATTTTGGATTACTTCTTTAATTTCATTAGTTGTTATTGGCCTTTTCAGGCTTTCTGCTTTTCTGGGTTCAGTTTTGGTAGATTATACATTTCCAGAAATGTTTCCATTTCATCCAGGTTGTCATATTTTTTTGTCGTATAGTTGTTTGTAGTAATTTCTTACAATCTTTTGTATTTCTGAGGTATCAGAAATACCTCTGTCAGTTTTGATTCTGTTTATTTGGGTACTTTCTCTCTTTTTCTTGAAGTGTCTGGATAAAGGCTTGTTAATTTTGTTTACTTTTTCGAAGAACCATCTCCAGGATCTGCTGATTCTTCGAAATGTAGTTTGAATCTCTGAGTTATTTAGTTCTGCTCTGATCTTGATGATTTCCTTTATTCTGCTTGCTCTGGGGTCTGTTTGTTGTTGCTCCTCTATTTCTTGCAGCTTTATTGTTAGGTTGTTTCTGTAAACTTCTTGTGAACATTTTAGGTAGGCCTGTATTGCTGTAAATTTTCCTCTGAGCACTGCCTTTGCTCTGTCCCATAGGTTTTAGGCTGTTGTGTGTTCATTGTTATTTGTTTCCAGGAACTTTTTGATTTCATCTTTGATCTCAATGTTAACCCATTTATTACTTAAAAGCATGTAATTCAGTCTCCATGAGTTCGAGTATTTTGGTGTTTTTCCCTTGAGACTGGTTTTTAGTTTCAAGCCAATATGATCTGAGAAGATGCTTTGTATGATTTCAATTTTCCCGTGTTTGTGGAGGCTTGTCTTTTGACATACCATATGGTTTATCTTAGAAAAGTATCCATGTGCATTTGAAAAGAATGTGTATTTTGCTTCTTTGGGGTAAAAGACTCTGTATACATCAGTTAGGTCCATTTCCTCTAGAGTGTATTCCAATGTCACAACAATTTTGGGAATTTTTTTGTTTGGAAGATCTGTCCATGGTTGATAGAGGGGTATTAAAATTCCCTACTATTAATTTGTTACAGTCTATATCTTTCTAAAAGTCCTCCAAGATTTTCCTTATATATTTTGGAGCTCCTACTTTGGGTGCATATATGTTTACCAGAGTCATTTTTCTTGATGGATTGTTCCCTTAAGTATTATGAAATGTCTTTCTTTATCTCTTTTTATGGCCTTCACTGTAAAATATATTTTGTCTGAAATAAGGATTGCTACTCCAGCTTTGTTTCCTGTCCATTTGCTTGATATATATTTTTCCATCCCTTCACTCTCAATCTGTGTTGATCTTTTGTTCTGATGGGTGTCTCTTGAAGACAGCATATATGTGGGCAATGTTATCTTATCCATTCGGCTACCCTATGTCTTTTGATTGGAGCATTTAATCCATTTACATTTAAGGTTATTATTGATTGATACTTTTTCATTGCCATTTTTCTCCCTTTGTATCTGTATTCCTCTTTGGCTTTCTCTGTTTCTTCATTTTATTTATTTATTTATTTATTTTTAAAGCAGACCCTTTAGCATCTTTTGCAATACTGGTTTGGTAGAGATGTATTCTTTTAATCTTTTTTTTTTTTTTTTTTGGTCTGGGAAGCTCCTTATATCTCCATCTTGAACAAGAGCCTTACTCGATAGAGTATTCTTGGTTGCAAGCCTTTGTTTACCATTACTTGAAATACTTTTCACTACTCCCTTCTGGCTTGAATTGTTTCTGTTGAATAATCATTTGATAGCCTCATTGGAGCCCCCTTATATGTTATTTGTCATTTCTCTCTTGATGCTTTTAGGATTTTCTCTTTGTCTTTGAAATTTGCCATTTTAATAATAATGTCACTTGGAGTTCGTCTGTTTGGGTTGATCTTCATTAGGACCCTCTGTCCTTCCTGAACTTGGTTAATGTTTTCATTCATCATGTTAGGGAAATTTTCTATCGTGACTTTTTGGAACAGGTTTTCCATTCCTTGTTTCTCTTCTCCTTCTGGTATCCCTATGATTCAGATGTTGTTACGTTTCATGTTGTCCTGCAGCTCTCTTAAACCCTCTTCAATCTTGTTCAGCCTTTTTTGATTCTCTTGTACTGTCTTGGAATATTTGTCTACATTGTCCTCCAACTCGCTGATCCAGTCCTCTGCTTCCTCTAGCCTGCTATTGATTTCTTCTACTGTATTCTTCAATTCAGAAATTGTATTCTTCATTTTCTCCTGGCTCTTACTGGTAGTTTCTATGTCCTTTTTGATGCTGTTGTAGCTTTCAGTAAGTTCCTTGTAACTTTCCTGGAGTTGTTTATAGTTTTCTTTGAGCTGACTAAGCTCATTGAGCTTCTTTATCATCATTCTTTTGAATTCCTTATCTGATATTTTGTGTGCCTCTGTTTCATTTTTTTGTCTTTCTGGGGATTCTTCCTTTTGTTTTGGTGATGGACTGATTCTTTTTTTCCCCATTTTGAGTGTCTGTTGTTGCTTTTTGTTGTTGTTGTTTTTGTTTGTTTGTTTTTTTCCTTGGATTAATCTGCTTTGCTTCCTTGCCTTAATTCACCACCCTTCTGTGTTAGGAGATTTGTGAAGTCCAGTGTTGCAGTCTCCTAGATTTTCTTCACTTGTTACTCTTGGTGTGGCCTTTATTTCAGCTCTCTGGTTGTATTCTGGATTGGTTGTGTATGTTGCTCCTTTCTTTCCAGTCAAGACACTCCTTCTATCCTTTCTCATGCACTTCTAAAACAGAACCACTAGTCCAGGCAATATAACCATACCTTCAGTGATATCTTTCTCTTTTACTTCCCCTTTTGACTGTCTATGAATGTAACTATATACGCAAACCCTCCAAGGTAACCCCAGCTTTTAATCACACCCTCAGCTGCAATTGAGCCAGTCTTGATAGAGCGATAGATATATTAAGCCTGTTGCATGAGGGGAAAAATAGTTAAGTTGACTAAAGTATAGATAGGTTTGAAGGTTGCTGAGGAGTAGTAAAGATAGAAGTGATATAAGAGAGAAAACCAACTTTTCTATTCTATAAAAATGAGGGGAGGGAGAATCAGAAAGCCTCAAGTATGAGTGAACAGTGTAACCCTATGTATATAGTTGCTGCATCTGCCTCCCTGTTCACTCTTAGTGATCCCTGATTGGTCCAGGTGAAGTCAGAACCTGTTGGCTTTTAGCAGGAAAAAAAGAAAAAATATATAATAATAATAAGAAGAAGAAAGGTTTTAGATGGCTGTTCACCCTGAATGATCCCTGATTTGTCCAGATGGAGCTTGGACCTGTGGGCTTATAGCAGAGAAAAGAAAAAAAAATTAATTACAAAAAGAAAAGGAAAAAAAGAAAAAGAAAAATAATAATAATAAAGAAAGGGTTTATGTGGCTGTTTTCCTTTTATGATCTCTGATTGGTCCAGGTGGAGCCAGGACCTGTGGGCTTTTAGCAGGAAAAAAGAAAAGAAAAGAAAAAAAGAAAGAAAGCAAAGAATAAAGAAAGTGTTTAGGTGGCTGCGCAGGGGTGGAATACTTAGATTGAGGACTGGGAATGCATTGTAGCCAGAGAGTGAGTAGACTTTAACTCAAGAGTAGGGGGAGGGTCTTGGGTATTTAGGTGGATTGAGATAGGAGAGGATTACAAATATGTGAGCTGTGATACACTATGGTTTAAACAGTATTTAGTTAAAATGCACTAATTGTAAGGCTTGGAAGTAACTTTTGAAAAGGATATGTTAGGGATTAATAGTTCATGTAGCTCTCAGTGCAACTCAGGTGCTTGAGATTAGCAGTGATCCATTTCCTGAGTCTGCCTCTTTTTCTTGGTTAGGTCTCTGCAGTCTACAGTCTAGCTGGTCTTGGAGTGGCAGGGCCTATGATTGTCACAGTCAGGGCTGATTCTGAGTGTCAGCCCCCAGGTAGGCTGGGTCTCCAGTAGCCTAGCTGGGTTTCAGGGCTGCCTATTTTCTAGGACCCTCTTCTTCTGTTTGAAGTCCACCAGGGTGCTTCTGTGATTTCTGTAGCTGCTTCTTCCCCTCCATCTCAAGGAGGAGGTACCTGCCTGTGATGGGCACCTGGCACTTCTGCAGGGCAGCCTGCAACCTTGCTGGCTCCTGTGATGACTGTCCCTGGCCCTGCAGCTCCTGGAGGAGGCAGCTCCCAGAGAAGGCATCCCCAGTCTGCCAACAGTGCTCGGGGTCCGCCAACAGTGCCCAAGGTCTGCCAACACTGCCCAGCTTCCCTGGACGAGGGCCAATCCTCCAAGCAGACCTGCTCTCCAAGGAGTCCTTCATGCCGCCTCTGTGAAGTACGCCAGGCTTTTCAGAGTGTCTGCAGTGTGGCCTTTGTAGCCTACAATGAGTGGGTCAGCAGCCCTAGCTACAAATTACTGGCTCGCAGTTTGGAGTTTCCAAGGGAGCTTGGGGGCCTGTGTGGGTGCGCAGGGCTGGGCCTCCCTCCTCGCAGGGGCTTCAAGCTGCTGTTTCCCTGGTGGCCCAGCAGCACCATTTTCAGCCCTTTCACCACCCCAGCAGGTACATTTCCCTGCTCCCATGCTCCTGCTCCCCGCAGGACTCTTCTCCTCTGCCTCTGTCCCAGTGAGGAGCTTCGTCTCTCTGTTGCTGGAGCAAGGCTCTCACACAGTGCCTTCCCTGCAGGAGTGTAATTCCTTGTTCCCTCTGGCATTTGCCCTCACTGTCCACACTTCACTGCTCAGATTTCTAGTCACCACGGAGACTGGACCTGGCTTCTGTTAGGGACACCCCTCTGGGTAGAGCCGCCACTGCCCAGGGCCAACCTCTGCCGGCCTGCAGCTGGTTTGGAACTGTCTCACCTCCTCTCCTTTAGGTCTCTGCTGCCTCTGGGCTGTGTTCCCCCTACTCTGAATGCTTACTGCTCCAATTCTTAGGGACCTGCACACATCTTGTGCTCCCTACCCTATCCTCCAGCTGCTCTGGCACTCAAGAATGCCATCAGCACTGCTCTCTACTTCGTCACCATCTTTGATCTTTTGTAATGTTTTCTTTTTTGAGCTGGCTGAGCTCATTGAACTTCTCTATTGTCATTTTTTTGAATTCCATATCTGATAGTTTGCTTGCCTGTGTTTCATTTAATGATCTTTCTGGGGATTCCTCCTTTCCTTTTGGTGATGGACTGTTTTTTTTTTTCTGTTTTTTTTTCTCCCTAATTTTAAATTTCATTGTAATCCAATCAAACTGTGATCAGCTGTGCCAGGTTAAGGAACTGCTAGTCAGGAATAATTGATTTAGCTTTAATTCTATCAGTCTGTGATCCACAACCAGGCTCAGATGCAATTTGGGGTGACAGACCAATTCAGTTGTAAATCAATAAATCATCTACCAAACTCAGGCCTTGCTGGGCTAGACAGAGAGGTTCAATTGTAATCCAATCACCTGCCACCTCTGGTGCTGCTTGGTGGGACAGATTCAGATGTAAATCAATGAATCTGTGATCAGCTGCCAGGCTCAGGTGCCACTCATCTAGGCAGCAAGCTCTAATTGTAATCCAATACTTCTCTGTTCAGCCACCAGGCTCAGGAGCTGCTGGGCTAGACAGCAAGGTTAATTTTAATCCAATGAATCTGTGATTAGCTACTAGGCTCAGGTGATACCTGGCTTGACTGAAAGATTTTTATTATAATCCAATGAATCTGTGATCAGCTGCCATGCTAAGGGGCCACTGGGCTTGCCTTGAAGATTCAACTTTAATCCAATGAGTTTGTGATCAGCCACCAGGCCCAGGGACCACTGGACTGTACAAACCAACTCAGTCGTGAACCAATGAATCCACGATCAGGCACTAGGCTTGCATGCCACTATGCTGGGCTGATTGACTGACCCATCTGTAAGACAGAGAGTTTATAATTAGCCACCAGGCCCAGGCACTACTAAGTGAGAAGGACTGACTCAGTTGCAAAGCAATGAATCTAGGATCAGCCATAAGGCTTGCATGTCACTGTGCAGGGCTGACTAACCCAGCTGTAAGTTATACTTTTGTAATTAGCTGCCAGGCCCAGAAACTGCTGGGCAAGCGATACCTCTTCAGGTGCCCACGATTGTATCTATGCTCAGACAGGGCAGGGAAGGAGAGGTTTATTTAGATATAAGTCAAAGTATTGTGATCAGACACCAGGCTCAGCACTGCTGGGTGAGGCAGATTGCTTCCAGAGGGCAGGGCTATGAGGACCCAGCATAGGGAAGCCACTTAGCACAGAGTAGTCTTCTGGAGGTGTGGGCAATGAGTCAGCACTGGGATCCCCGCAGCTGCCTCCCCACTTTTCAATGTATTTTCATTGTGGTCACCCTAATAGTTCTCTGTCTCCAGTGCTCTACCAGGCCAGTAAACACTCTGGATTTCTGCCCTTCTCAGCTGTATGCTGCTCTACTCTCCACCTTGTTGCCACAGTCTGGGAGACCAGAATTCGCCATTCTTAGGTGGAGCCCCCAGCTCTGTCCCTTTGGTTGCTGCCTCAGAAAGGAGCCCAGCCAGCCCTCTCGCATCTCCCTGATTTCTACCAGTCACATTGTGATGAAGCATTCTCTTCTGTTTTGTACATGGTTATAGGACTTCTTTCCAGCTGGTGTTCTGTTGGTAATTCCAGCTGACTTTTTCTCCAAAAAAGTAATTCCAGATGAGACCTGGGAAGAGATTGGTGTAGCTCCACTTACTCCTCCGCCAGTTTGCTGGAACCTCCTACTTCAATTTCGTTAGCTGTTATCAAACTATTCAGACTTTCTGCTTCTTGATTCTGATTTGGAAGATTATAAGTTTCCAGAAATTTGTCCATATCACCCAGGTTATTGAATTGGGATACAGTTGTTGGTAATAATTTCTGACAATCCTTTGTATTTCTGTAGTATGTGTTGGGATTTCTCCTCTCTAATTTCTGATTTTATTTATTGGGTCATCTTTGTTTTTTTTTGTTTTTTTTTTTGATGAATTTGGTTAAAGGCTTATTGATATTGGTTACCTTTTCAAAGAGTAATCTCCTGAATTTATTGATCTTTTGAATTGTTCTTTTAGTTTCTATGCGATTTAACTCTGGACCTTAATTATTTCCTTCTTTCTATGTGTTTTGGGCATTGTTTTTGGTCCTCTAATTCTTGTAAGTGTGGGGTTAGATTGCTTTTTTAGTATTTTTCTGTACTTTTAGATAGGTCTATATTGCTATGAAACCTCTTCTTAAGACTGCCTTTACTATGCCCCATAAGTTTTGGCCTGTGTTTTTTGTTTGTTTGTTTGTTTTTTCATTTTCATTTGTTTTCAGAAAAGTTTTTATTTTTTCTTTGATCTAATTGTTAACCCTTTCTTCATTTAATAGAACAAATTTGAATGTTTTTGGATTTTTTTCCTTGAGATTGTTTTCTATCTTTAAGTCATTGTGATTTGAGAAGATACTTGATATGATTTTAATTTTCTGAAATTTGTTAAGGCTTGTTTTGTGTCCTATCATGCTACTGTTTTTGAAAATGTTACATGTGCATTTGAAAAGAATGTATATTTTGCTTCTTTGTGGTGAAAGGTTCTGCATATATCAATTAAGTTAATTTGATCTAGAATGTCATTCAGTCCTACAATATTCTTTTAGATTCTTTGCTTGGAAGATATGTCAATTGTTGTTAATGGGGTGTTGAAATCCCCTACTATGTTGCTGTTGATATCCTTCTTGAATTCCTCCAAGATTTTCCTTACATGTTTGGGTGTTCCTATATTGAGTGCATAAATGTTTATAATGGTTATATCTTCGTGATGGATTATTCTTTTAAGTATTATGCAGTCTTCTCTGTCACTTTTTATGGCCTTTGTTTTGAAGTCTATTTTGCCTGATATAAATATTGCTACCCCACCTTATTTTCATTTCTGTTGTCTTGAAATAGTTGTTTTTTCTTTCTTTCTATCTCTTCAGTTTCAGCCTGTGTAAACCATTTGTTCCGAGGCAGTTTTCTTGTAGACAGCATATGTGTGTGTCATGTTTTCTTATTCATTCAGCTACCCTATACTTTTTGATTGGAGCATTTAATTCATTTACATATAAGGTTATTATTCTGTTCCCTTTTTGCATTTGTACCTGTATTCATTTCTCTCTATTTTTTTCCATCTTTTTAACACAACCCCTCTAGTATTTCTTGCAATGCTGGTTTGGTGGAGATGTAGTCTTTTGTCTGGGAAATTTCTTATTTCACCCTTCCTTTTTAATGAGATCCTTGCTGGGTAGAATAGTCTTGGTTGTAGACCTTTCCATTTCATTGCTTGGAATATTTTTTTGTCATTCCCTTCTGCCTTGTAGTGTTTCTGTTGAGAAATCAGTTGATAGCCTTATTGGAGCTCCCTTGTATGTTGTGAGCTTTCTTTCCAGCTACTTTTGTGTTTCTCCTATGTCTTTGAAATTTGCCATTTTAATTTTGATGTATCTTGGAGTAGGCCTGTTCAGATTCATCTTCATTTGGACCCTCTGTGCTTCCTATACTATACTTGCATAAGTTTTTTCCCTCATCAAGTTAGGGTAGTTTTCTGTCTTTACCTTTTCAAACAAGTTTTCTATCCCTATTGCTTCTTTTTCTTCTTCTGGTACCCCTATGATATGGATATTATTATGTTTCATGTTGTTCTGCAGCTCTTTTAAAATCTCTTCATTCATTTGAGGCTTTTCCATTTTATTGTTCTATAATGTTTTTTTAATTCTATTTTGTTCTCCAACTCAGTGATTTGATCCCCTTCTTCATCTAACCTGCTTTTCTTTTCTTCCATTTTGTTCTTAATTTCAAGTATTGTATTTTCATTTCCTTTTGGATCTTGTTATATTTTCTATGTTATTTTCATGCTGGTGTAGTTCAAGAATAGCCCTGTGTATGTGCAGTAACACAGGGTACTGGAGGAGTGTTGACCCTACTCCCTCCAGAGGTCATCAGCCTCTGGCAGTTCTGCTCCTGCCATGTTGCTTTTGGGGCCTACACTTTCTGGGCCTTTTCTCTCTGCCCCAGCAACTCACAGTCCTGAGCTGATATGCAACTACACCCACCCTGTGAAGTTAGAAGCACTGGGCTGGGTGGCTATAGTGGCTCCATGAAGAAAGCATGAGTTTCCAGCTCCCAAGAACCCTGCATGTGGGCTTGTTCTTGCCCACTCCTACATAGTCCTGGTGCCCTCATCTGTGTACACTCTCACTGACACTTTTACTCACTCTCTGCTCTGTGTTTTTATTCCAAGTCTCGACTAGGATGGGAGCAAGTGGATGAAGCTGCTAACTACTCTGCCATCATCTTCCTCCCTTTTCCCTTTTAGCTCTTAAATAAATTGTAAAGAAGTTGTTGAGGAATAACCACAGTTAAATGCTATGTTGATATCGTGTGTGATCCCTATTCATAAAGAGGTGTGTGTGAGTGTGTGTATGTGTGTGTATAAAGTATATGAAGTCAAAGTGTGGCTTCTGTGACATACCAGCACAGAATGGGAAGTACATAAATTAACACCTGGCTTTCCTATTATAGTTTCATGCTGGTGAATCCAAATTTATGGGACAATTTTATCTCATAGTTGACAAAATTGCTTTGCAATAGTGGCCTTTGTAGTTGTTGAAAAATCAACTGGTACAAACCACACAGCCTTTGATGAGCTGGAAGCTTAGATTCAGGGTTCAGAGTTGGTGTATGCCTTACTGTACCAAAGGATTTGATGAAAAAAACCCAAACTAGAAATTTCATTGCTTACATTTCCATTTTTATAATCATATTCTTGATAGATGGTGGAGGCATTCAAAATAAATTGTCCCAAGATGTGCCTATGTGCCTCTGTAGTATGTGGATTATTTTTGAGATGAAGGCAACTGAGACCCTGGAGGCTCAAGAGAAACTCCTTCCCTGCTACTTAACTATATCAGAAAATCGGAATCAGGGGTCTTACCTAAAATGAGTTATTACTTATTAACTGATTCTTTTTTTTTTAAAGATTTTATTCATTATTTTTAGAGAAAGGGGAAGGGAGAGAGGCAGAGAGGGAGAGAGACATCAGTGTATGGTTGCCTTTCACCTGCCTCCAGCTACGGACCTGGCTAGAGACCTGGCTTGCAACCTGGTTATGTGCCCTGGCTGGGAATGAAACCAGTGACCTTTGGGTTCGCAGGCCGGCTCCTTATCCACTGTGCCACCAGCCAGGGCTTTAACTGATTCTTTATGACTTACCCATAGGGCAGGCCAAACACTAATTGCTGAGCATCTGCTTTTCTTAACAACATGAAATGGCCTTCCTCCTTTTTAAAACCACAGATGTCTGATCTTATCCCTAGCTCAAAATGTCTTATAGACCTCAATTTCCCTTTTTGTCTCTGACTTTTTCATATATAAAGGTTTCCCTTACATACCTATGTAATTAAATTTGGTCATTCTGTCTTGCTAATCTACCTTCTATAGATCTAAGTATTAGACCAGATGAAAGATTCTTGAAGGCTTTTTGATCATTTGTTTTCGTTTGATAATAACATCTTCATATAGCATATCAGTCCAAAGGATTGCTGAGATATTACCCATTGTGGTCTTCTTCCATTTTCAAGTATATGAGAAAGTATTGACAACAATCTGTGTTGTTGTGCTTGTAAGTGTCCCAAGAAAACAAACAGCACTGTCATTGAATTGCTAAATACCAGTAAGAGAAGCTGACCTATGTATATCGTCATCACAAATTGTTGCAGCTCAAAGATGCTTCTATCCCCTGAACAATTCTGATTAATTACCTTTCTTTCCTCAGTCTTGGAAGATCACAGACAACCCACATTTTACTAATCAGGATACCTTTGGAGTTAAACAGACTAGTTTGACTTTACAATTGTTTTGATTATAATAGCAGGTATTACTCATTTAATAGTTTAAATATCTCTGAAAAAAAGGAAACTATTTGTGGTTTAAAATAAAGATCTTAATTGCTTTTGACCCGTCACTGTTAAAATTATGTTTTTCAAAAGAAAGTGCCCATATGGTGCTTAATGATCTTTCCTTTCACACAGCAAATGTGTAAAGGCTGTTAGCCATACAATTGGAAGCTTAAATCATTTTTAGAGTGCTCACACACTCTTAAAGATTGTATTGCTTTCTTCAGTAGCCTGCTCCACACACTAATAATCTACCAACTAAGGGGAGTTTCTCTAAGTTCCCAAAGCTTCCTCTTTCCTTAGTTAACAGCAAGATTTTTATATTTAATCATCCAGTTTTGTGATATGTATTTTCTGAGAATTTCAAATACTTTCATCAACTACTTTTTTTTTTTTTTTTAAGGCAAGAGACATTAAATTCACCATACCTTTCAGAACAGGTTATATTTTATTAGCTTAGAGGCTTCTTATAAGACTATATATTTTTTAAATACACAGTATGTAGGGTGACACATGTCTACATCTTTTTTGTCTAATTTTGTCACACATCTCATTTGTAAAACATTGCCCAGTATCACACAAATTAAGACAGCCATGATATGAAGACCATTGTTAAACACCACAAAGTTCACTAGGGGACATTTAAATTTTTATTCTCCAGTCTTTTCTTTATGTCTGAATTATGTTCATTTTCTGAAGTCTACTCTTCTGAAGCAGAAAAGAGTGACCCAGTTTATTCTGTGCCAGCAGTTCTCCACATCCCAGGGCATTCTCCTCATCAACATTCTGCTTTAACACATTCAGCTGGTAAGTTAAAAACATTGAAACTGTCTTGACTTTACACTTCTTTTGCCATATTTCTTTGTAGTTACTCTCCATTTCTCAGCTCCCCATCAAAGACCCTCCTTGAAGGAATTATATTCACAGACTTCTCTCTCTCCCTCCTTGTCCTTGACATTCTCTTCGAAGACTTGCCTCTTGCTAAAGGAATGGCCATTTCCTGTCCCTTTCTTGCTTCTTGTCTTTGTTTGACAGTCTGATTATTCCCAACTAAATATATGATTTCACCTGTGGACTCACCTAGATTATTTTATATCTTGCTAGCTTTTTCAATGGCTACTTTTCTTCCAGGGCTCTGATCTTGGTATTTTTTGTTTTCTGTATTTACATCTTTCCCTAGGTGAGCTTACTCAGTTTCATAATTTCAAATACTATCCATGTGCTGTGTCTGTCCCTCATATTTGTATTTTCTACTTCAGTTCCCTCTTTTTTCTCAATACCTTCATATATATGTTTAAAGCATCTGAAATATTACATTTTCAAAGTGGAACACTTAATTTTCAACACCCAAATCTACTGTCTCCAAAGTATATCTATTTCTATTCCATTCAGTTCTGCAGGAAAAGTATCCAGGTAGGAATTAACTATTCTCTTTCTCATATCTCATGTCCAGTTTATAGAGCAAGTCCTTTCCAGTTCCAACATTAATATCTAGCCCAATCTGAACACATCTTTTAATATCTGCTGCTGTGGTGCTAAGACAAATCATATCACTGGTCATTTGGGCAACTATGGTAGCCTCCTAATTGAGATTCTGCCCCAAATTTTAGCCCCCAAAAGCCACTCAAATCAGCAGCCAGAATGATCTTTATAGAATATAAATAATCTTTTTACTTGAAACACTTCACTAATACCTAACATTCTTACAATAAAATCAAACATCTTGCTAGACTGAAAATATTCAAAATTATCTGGTATCTATGTAACTTTGCATAGAACACATATTCCATTCCACAGAGCCTTTTATACCATGTTATTCTGTGTGTCTAGAATGTCCTTTCTTCTTTTTAATTCCAAGATAACTTTATAAAGGTGTCAAGTCTTGTGTGCATTCCTATTAGGTACCACACTTCTTCCTCATTCTTCTCTGCTTTTTTTTGGTCTCCATTCCCTACACACCTTTACTCAAGCATGTAAGCCATCTGCATTCATTGACAGCAAGGAAATGAAGATCAGTAAAGAGATTCCATCCTACCCCCACCAGACTAGAGAACTCCCCCAGGGCAGAACATGGCAGAGAGAGGAAGAGGAAAGTGATGAGAACAGCACACAGATTAAGTGGGGCCCAGAAGAATGGAATGAAAAGTGGTCATTATGCCACCTCGTTACAAGTGAACATTTTGCCCTCAAATAATATGATAGTCTCTCCATGTCCTGCCTTTCCTACTCCACATGGACACTGGAACCTTTATCTTCCTAAAATCAAGTTTCTGACTTCAAGCCTCACTTCCTCTGAACAACATGCTTAGTCTGACTCACGGTGTAACTTTACTAACTGTACTGGACACAGTGGCAGAAAGAGTAAAACATTATAAAGAATACACCACCAGGGAGAATTAAATCACCAAAGACCAATACCATTTATATTTCCTTTCTCAGTTCGATTAATATTCCTTCCCCAACTAGCATAGTGCCATAGTGGAAAATGTTTTCAGTGAAGCAAGCATAATAGTGAAATTAGACAAAAAACCAACCAACCAAACAAACAAACAAAAAAAACCCAACAACCCTGTTTTACTCTAGAGGGTAGAATGCATTCAAAGGGTGCTTTCGATAGTACCATAATAACTACCATATCTGAGTGTTCTGAACTTTTGTCCCTGTCATTGGGTAAGACACACACACAAATAGTCCCATTGATTCACATTGTCTACTGAGACATATTTCACACATTTAAATTATTTTTTGAAAGTTTGCTTTAAACTCACTTAACCACTGATTTAACGTTGAGAAGATTTATTTTCCTCTGATCCTGCATTTCCTCATTTTATACAATGAAGAAAATAATGATGAAAAGTTCATGTGTTTTCTGTGGACTAAACAACACAATAATAAATTTTATGAATTAGTAGAAAACCTATCTAAATTAAGCACAGAATGTATGTTAGCCATTTGTTTGAGTTTGAGTTATATTTCTACCTGTGAAAATTCTTTCCAGATTTCTTTGTGTATTTCTCTTCCTTTCTTCACCCCTTATATGTCAGCATATTTAAAGTATCTTTTTAAATACTTTTAACTAACATCTATGGACCGACACTCAGGTAATTGAGGCCCCAGCCCTGACCTCTCTACTGCCAGGTGCTTAAGCCTTCTGCTACTCTCCACTGGTGGGAAGCAGACCCTCCAAACTCAGCCTGTTCAATATGAATTAATATCCTCTAAAATCTTGTTTTATCTCCAGATTCCAATATAGTACTAAATAATGTCTCTCTTGCCCTGGTGTTTCACCTGAGCTCTTATTTCTCAAATCACACAGGCCACTGAGAACCTTTGTTCCCACTGTCACCTTGATGAGGGGCATGCCCTGACCTGCTCTATTGCACTTGACTTTTACCTGGATCCCCAGTCTTATGAGGACAATTTAAAATACAGTATAAAAGATGAGTGAAAATATGAATGTACTTATGGTCTTCTGGGAAAACCTCAGCAGCTCTTAAGAATAAAGCCAAATTCTGACTCTGCCTATCATACACAGTCATGTTCTCCTAGCTCCTGACCTCTCATATGCTGCCACCTGCTGAGCAGCAGCCTGTGAGCCCACAAGCACAGTGAGCTGTTCCATGCTGTCATTCCTTGTCACAATTCTTCTTTTTTAAAGATTTTATTTATTATTTTAGAGAGAAGGGTAGGGAGGGAGGGAAGGAGGCAGAGAGGGAGAGAGACATCAATGTATGATTGCTTTTCACCTGCCTCCTGCTATGGATCTGGCTGGACACCTGGCTTGCAACCTGGTTATGTGTCCTGGCTGGGGAATCGAACCAGAGACCTTTGGGTTCACAGGCTGGCACCTTATCCACTGTGCCACCAGCTAGGGCCCTTGTCACAATTCTTAATGTCCTTGTTCGTCTGGTGTGCCTGGCAAACACTTTTTATTTATTTGGACTTGTCTTCCTTGACATACCCTGATTAATTAATTCCTTTCTTTAGTAAGGAGCACTTTGTCATCAGCATCCTCTTTTGTGTCTCTCCTGTGCCCAGCTGAATCCTTTGGCCTGTAGTCAAGGTGCTGCCCATGAGCTCCTCCTTTTTGGGTGGCAGTCACATGACTCCTGATGGGTTTCAGACACCAAAAAAAAAAGCCCTTCTCTTTTTGCCAGTGGTTGTTTCAAGGAAAGACTGGCAAAATATATTTTGTGATTTTGAAATTGCAAATTTGAAATTTTTGTGTTTTAAATATTTCTCCAATTTAATTTCTGACACATTAAATATTATAGATACAGCTAGTGTTATGCTGCTATTTAAAAACAGAATATACAATCCAACTTTTGTTTGGGTAAAACCCTGACTTGTAGTGTTCGCTGATTTCCTGTGATGCAGATGTTCCTGAAATGGCCAGTGCCATGCCATCAGATGATGTCAGTGAACACAAAGCATTAAATAATCACACACGATCAGCTCTGAGCCAGTGCAAGCTTGCCTCAGTGTGTCATTGGATACAACCCAAATAAAATAAAATTCTTTGAAGTCAATCACTTTAAACTGTAAAGTGGTCCTTGGATAAAAATGTCTGAGAACCACTATCCATCATTTGTCTCAGAACTGGTATAGGTAGAATTTTCTCAGGTACAGCAGTCAACCATTTTGTAATTTTGTTTTCTTTTTTGGACTGTGATCCTTCACTAACACTCCTTACAAACTTAATTTTTAAAAATAAACAATTTTTGGACTCAAATAAATTGATTTTTCTATTTGAAGCATCTAATGCTATGTATGAAATTTGTATCATTTAAATGTTTGGTACTTTCCTGCTAATGAAGTGACATATTAATATAATAATGACTTCATAATTTTACATGCATAAGTAAATGAAAAAATTTGATTTTCAAAACTATTATTTGAACTAAATAAAAATCCCATTTAATAGAATACTATTAAACATGAATTTATGTAGCTGCACTTATATTCTCACCTTAAAGGTAATCTTCCTAAATTATTTACTACCTCTTCTATAAGATACTAATGCTTCTTCAGCAAATTCTGTGTTTGTGTGAAACTGAGGGTTGTTACTGTGCATATATCTCTCAGAATAGACAAGACCATGCAGAACCTGGGTAGGTGAACTGGAGGCTCCTCCAGGGCATCTAGGAGGTAAAAAGTTAACATGCTGGTCTGCAACCTATATTTTCTTTTCAAGTGGAGGAGACATCCTCAAAGGAGAAAGAAGCTAATCATGTCAACTCTCCTTGTAAACATAGTAATGGTCCAACTGGCAAACAGAATAATGGTCTTTACTGGAGAGTCTTTCTCTTTGGAATGCTTTTAGCTGCATTTGGCAACAATTTTTTAAAAATCAAGAATCTACAGATTTATGGAGCTAAAGCTCCCTGAGAAATGTCCGAGAAGATGGAAGATATACATTTACATAAGGAGGAATGGAGATGCTTCCTGACCTCAATGGCTCCTTATGTGCAAGACACTGTGGATTTGGTGCCAGATGCTTCCTGCAGCCATGGAAGGCCATGAGCTTCCCTGGAGCACCAGGGCTTTCCTCTGTGCAAGGACCCACAGGTACTCAGAACTTTACAGCTATTGGTAAATCTCTACACTAAGTAAAATCTTGGATTTATATCACTCATTGCAAAATACACTCCTTTATGCTATCACAGAACCTTATAACATTGTATTGCAACTATTGATTATAACACTTACAATGAAAATATGAGACAAGGGTTAAACTGGATGGGATGGTGGGACAACAGGGAAAACCCAGACAGTCTCCTACATACGTATGGAGTCTGGTCTCCAGGAGAGAAATCTCTACTGACAGCTCTCATAACAAACCCTCTGACACTGCAGTCAGGGTGATTTAGAATAAGGTTTGTCACTTTCTGGACCCAGCTGTGTATCTGCAGAGGACAAATTACCTAGTATTAGTCTGCATTTCATTGTCTGTTTTCACCCACAACTAGGTCATAAATCCAATTCAATGAGTATCAATAATCATTTATTTAAACTAAAATAGAATAGAACAAAGTAGAACAGAATAAACAGAACACAATGAAATAGAAATAACATATAAACCATGGTTTTATTTTAAAGGTGTGAGTTCACAGCACTTGAAAATATATATATATAAAGAAGTAGTGAAGATTTCATTTTTTTATCCCTTTATTTCTGGAATAACCAGCTCTCCACCAAGGCCTTGTGATTAAACTTTGGTGATGACAGTTAACTCTTCTTGCTGGTCCTTCAGTAAGCATTGACTCCACTGAGGAGGATGCTATTCACACTGCCATCAGCTTCCCCTCAGAGATCTTCATGGAAACATAGACTTTCAGAAACATGCGATAAGTGATCCTAAGTCATATTCTCACAGGGTGTCATTTCATTTAAGGAAATTTGCCAACATCTCAAATTAATACTATTAAAAAATAAAGTGATAACCACCATATGCAATCTGGAAACTGTTAATATTAATGTTTTTAAAAAGAAGAAAAAATGCTTATAAAAATTTATCTATTCATGTCCTTTCCTGTACCATGGTTCTTTCTTGTTCTAATATCCTGTGTAAATGTTTATCAAAACATCCTGTACTAAAAAAAATGCCCTTTATTGATGAGACTTTAGTTATTTTCATGAAATGTTTGAGATACTTTAGTTTTCCTGAGATGTAGCAAGTTAATATGCTACAAAAGCCTTGCTTCCTGCAGGCTTCATGGGGAGTCTGGCCCTGAGGCACCTTGATTCTGGACTTCAACTCTCCAGAACTGTGAGAGTAAACCTTTCTGTTGTGCAAAAATACCAGGCTCATGGGAATTTATTATGGTCATCCTGGGAAATTAATATGCACACTTTCAAACCTGTTCTTTTTTTTTCTTTTTTTAATTTAATTTTATCGTTGTTGTATTATATCTGTACCCTTTAGACTCTCCTCTGTCCCCATCCCCACCCACCCACTACCCGACAAAGTCAATCCCACCTGTTGTCCATGTCCATGGATCTTCCATACTAGTTCCTTGACTAAACTGTGCCCCTTCTTTGACTCCTCCTCCCCCACCCCCTCTCCCATCTGCCCACTGAAGGTTTATTCATTGTATTCATGTATCTGGCTCTATTTTGCTTGTTTATTTGTTTTGTTCATTATTGGGCTGTAATCATATGGTATTTATCTTTCACTGACCGGTTTATTTCACTAAGCATAATACTTTCCAGTTCCATCCATGTTGTTGCAAAAGGTAGGAGTTCCTTCTTTCTTTCTGCTGTGTAGTATTCCATTGTGTAAATGTACCAAGGTTTTTTGATCCAATCATCCACTGATGGGCACTTAGCCTGTTTCCAGCACTTGGCTATTGTAAATAGCACTGCTATGAACATAGGGGTACATAGGTTCTTCTGAATTGGTGTTTCAGGATTCTTTGGGTATGGTCCTAGTAGTGGAATTGCTGGATCAAAAGGTAGTTCCATTTTTCTTTTTTTTTTTTTAATTTTATTGTTGTTGTATTACATCCGTCCCCTTTTTGCTCCCCTCTGTCCCCCTCCCCACCCACCCATTCCCCCCAGAGTCAATCCCACCTGTTGTCCATGTCCATGGTTCCTTTATACTAGGTTCTTGTCTAAGCTGCTCCCCTTCTTTGCCTCTATATCCCCCCTCCCCGCAACCCCATTCCCCCTGACCACTGAAGGCCTATTCCTTGTATTCATATACTTGGTTCTGTTTTGCTTGTTGTTAGTTTTGTTCATTATTGTACTGTAATGGGTGAGATCATATGATATTTGTCCTTCACTGACTGGCTTATTTCACTAAGCATAATACTTTCCAGTTCCATCCATGTTGTTGCAAAGGGTACAAGTTCCTTCTTTCTTTCTGATATATAGAATTCCATTGTGTAAATGTACCAAAGTGTTTTGATCCAATCATCCACTGATGGGCACTTAGGCTGTTTCCAGCACTTGGCTATTATAAATAGTGCCGCTATGAACGTAGGTGTGCATAGGTTCTTATGAAGTGGTGTTTCAGGATTTTTTGGGTATAGTCCAAGTAGTGGAATTGCTGGATCAAAAGGCAGTTCCATTTTTAGTTTTTTAAGGAAACCCCATACTGTTTTCTACAGTGGCTGCACCAGCCTGCATTCCCACCAACAGTGTATGAGGGTTCCCTTTGCCCCGCATCCTCACCAACACTTGTTGTTTGTTGATTTGCTGATGATTGCCATTCTGACAGGTGTGAGGTGGTATCTTAATGCAGTTTTAATTTGCATCTCTCTGATGACTAGTGATGTTGAGCATTCTTTCATATGCCTCTGGGC
>PVIW01011876.1:0-35049 GCA_004026585.1 Noctilio leporinus | reverse complement strand
AAGGGGTTGGGGGGAGGGGGGAGGCAGAGGAAAAGAAGGGGAGCAGCTTAGACAAGAACCTAGTATAAAGGAACCATGGACATGGACAACAGGTGGGATTGACTTTGGGGGGAAAGGGTGGGTGGGGAGGGGGACAGAGGGGAGAAAAAAAGGGATGGATGTAATACAACAACAATAAAATTAAAAAATAAAAAAGAAATTGAAAACATAATCACTGTCTCCAGCTCCTCAACATCCAGGTATAAAGTAACCCTAGCAATACCCCCATTGGCTCTTTTTCTCTCATCTTATCATGTTTGTAAATCTGTGATAAAATATGATTTTCACAATCACCTCCTGCCCAAACTTTATTTTTGTTGTTTTTATGAAAGTGAGAACACCTAGGACCATAGAAGAAAACCCTCTCTAGCTCTCTCTGCATCTGCTCTTGGGGCAGCAGCCCTGAGATTATGGGTCCCATGCACCCCCAGCTGCCCAGCATGAACCCTGCAGGGGAGGGTCCTGTCTTCCATCAAAGAGCATAGACCTCTCAGTGCAGAGTGAAAGGCAACACCCTGAGTTCAGGATGCATCTTCTGGGAAACCATATGTTTAAACATCTCAGGATACAGAGAACTGGCCTTATTAAAACTGTGCTTCTTCAGGGAGTGCTTTCCCTGGAGCAAACTGATGCACTGAATCACCTGCCACTCCTGAGTCCAAAAGCTCTTGGTGGCTTTGGGGGACCCTGCTGTCCTCATGTTCCTCTGCTTGCAGGTCCCATCAATGTATCACTGCAGGTGGCTCTAATTCTGTTGTTCAATAACTAACACACACACACACACACACACACACACACACACACTAATGGTTTTCATAGTAATAACACCAAGTCTCCCTTCTCCCTTGTTACCAGCACATTGGCAGCATTCCATTCTAACCTCGACCTAGTGAGTGACCTTCCTACAACCATCATCACCATCTACATCCAGGAACTCTCACTTTCCCAAACTGACTCTATGCCCATTAAGTAATCATACTCCATTTTCTGCCTCCTGCCCCAGCCACCCCTTTCAGCTCTTTCTCCATGCCCATGACCCACCATATCACGGACGTGGAGACACACAGCCTCAGATTCTGAGAGTGACTTGATTCCCTGGGCATTACGTATCCAAGGCTCAGCTGTGTTCTAGCATCTGTCTCTTTTCTCTTCTTTGGAAAGGGGATGATATATTGTGTTGAGGATGGACCATACTTTGCTATTAAGTTTCCTATTCCATCTCTCTTGTTTTCATAAGAATTCAGTTGCTTGTAAACAGATGCTTTATTTTTTTTCTGTTTTTCTGATCAGTAAGAAGGGGACTCAGACCAGAGGAGTACAAAAAACTCAGATGAAAGGAGTTAACACGTGACCACATGAACTTGACAGGAAGCACCTGTGACAGAGGCTGTGCTGAGTTAGGACAAACAGTAATAATTTCCATAGTGGGCCAATGGTCCTCTGTCATGGTCTCCTCTCCATTATGGATGCAACAGGATGAGGATAAATGGAGGGTTGAAGACACAGCCTCTGTGATGGGGGAAGGGCTTATGGGGCTCTGGGTCTGACAGTGACATGTCCACCTGTGAGTCACACCTACTTCATCCTGGTAGATCTGGGATAAGGGCACATATTCTTCCCCTAATCTGGAGCTCTCAGGAAATAATATACCATGATGGAAGGGAGATTCAGGGGAATTCAGGAGTGAGAGTAATGTTAGGGTCACAGAGGAGTCTCAAGGAGTGTGATCTGCCTCATTTAGTTCATTGATTTAAAGTGACTCATAGAAATACAAAGGTAAAATGCAGGTACCCATTCTCTATAGGTGGACCCCTACATTAATTGTCTTCTGACCCACATATTTTACCCTCTCAACAGAGTCAGACAGTCTTTCCCCATATGATCCTCAATGGCATCTTCAACATCCACCACTGGGAGACTTACCTGCTGAATGAGGAATCAGGAACGAACTGATAAAGTTCATGGGGAAAACTTAGTGTGTGTGTTAACAACAAAAGATAGTAAAACTCCAGAGTCATCCCTGTGTTCACACCTTACAGTTAATGGGGCAAATTAATTTCAAAACTGAGAACACATGCCGTGCAGGACATCTACTCAGGACTCCTAAATCCCCCAAAAGCTTCAAAACTTGGAAATAGGCAGCTGACCCACGACCTTTAATAATATGAGAAACATTTCTGACAGTGAAAACTGAGACTGAAAATGTCCCATCAAGAACGCTGTGTAATTCCTGGTCTGTTCTTAATTGCTTGCTCATAATCATGGATTGCTGTGAACCTAACTGCATAAATATCACCCTTTCCCTTTCTATTGCACTTGTGCAGGGCATTCCAGCTGACCCAGGCTTTGATGCTGGACATCTGGGAACTATATAGCTTCACCCTCCCACATGTCTGTCTGCCCTCATCTGGACAAGCTGACAAGAAAGATTTGGAGATCACTCCTTTGCCATTGTGGGATTATCAGTCTACAAAAGCCTCTGCCCAACACAAGAACCATCCATTACTCTCACCTTCTGACTGCAACACAGCCTGACCCAGGGTCTTGGTCCAGTTCTTGGAAGCCACTTTACCAGTGCTGGAAAAGCCTGTACAGCCCTCCTGAGACTTTGAGGATCTCTGAACTGAGCTCAGTCTGATCCCTTGGTGTGTGGGCATCATTTGACTGAACATCTGAAGATACTTTGGGTGGGATCCCCTCTGAGTTTTCACAGGGTTTGCATCATCAGTGATGTGCACAGGGCACTGTGACCATGACCACCGTCACTGGTTCTTTCTTCTCTATCAGGACTGACCATGGCTCTGCTAGCTGATGGCATGTGACCCTGGGAACTGCCACTTGAGGCTGGGGTGTCTTTCCTGTCAGTGTCCTAATCCTGACTCAGGAGAAGATGCTGAGGCAAGAGTCAGATGAAGAGCAAACCCCAGGCTAACACTGGAACCCAGGGCAGAGCCTCCACCTGCACCTGGCTCCGATCGCTGGCTCCAGAGCTCCCCCTGGTGTCATGAACGTCCCCTGCAGTCCAGCCCTCCTGTTTTCTCCAGGGAGGTTTTCGTCTGACCTCAGGCTGACTTCCCCCTCACTGTGTCTCTGGCGCAGTAATAAACAGCCGTGTCCTGGGTGGTCACGGAGCTCAGCTGCAGAGAGAACTGGTTCTTGGATGTGTCTCTGAAGATGGAGGTGCGGCTTTTGAGCGATGGGCTGTAGTAAGTGTTTCCATTATAAGTTATGTACCCGATCCACTCCAGTCCCTTCCCTTGGGGCTGGTGGATCCAGCCTCAGCTATAACCACTACTGCTGATGGAGTAAACCAGAGACAGCGCAGGTGAGGGAGAGGGTCTGCGAGGACTTCACCAGTCCTGGGCCTGACTCCTGCAGCTGCACCTGCGACAGGACACCTGGAGACAAAGGGTATCAGTCCATCAGTCACAATCAGTCACCTTCATCACAAAGAACCTGTGTCAAACACAAGACATTCTCACCCTGGGGCACTGTCACCAAACACAGAAGGACACTCAGAGTCTCAGCTTCTTCTAGAGCACAGCTGTGACTTCTCCAGAGAACTCAGCCCTGTGTAAGGAGTGAGCTGGGAGCCCCCACAGCCCAGAGGAGGATTTACCTTGGAGCGGTAGAGAAATTTGCATTCAGGGCACCATTTCCCATATAAGGTTAGAGCAACTGAGGATAGGCTCCTGGTTGTTCTGAGTCTCTTTGGGGACAGTTATTTATTTATTTATTTTAACTCAGGAGTAGGGGATCACTTGCTTTATGAGAAAATTTCACACAATAATATGGTGGTTAGAAGAGTCTTTGACACTGTTAAATTCTACATTTTTCACACAAGTTGAAACTGGTTTATTAGCATTTTCTATTTCTGAAGCGCAAATATATACTATATATACATTTAAAAAATTTTACATCATAATTTAATGTTCATTAATGTTTATTTTAGTGTAAATATTTAATATAATATTTAATATAATACTTTCTGTATTTGTGACATCATTTTTATCTGAGTAATTACCTCCAAGTTTCAGGCAGGTATGACATTCTTGATTCTTGATTTTGGCAATTTTGTAATTGTGTCCACTACTCCCTCAGTGATCTCTTGTTACACAAACCCAGGGCATGTTACTGTAACATCAAACTAGTTGCATCATAAGTAATCATGTTTTTTACATGGAAATATGAAAAATTAAGAGTACATATTAATGTGTACCATCAGAATTTTGATATGTTGACATGAGTTTAGCAGGGTATTTAAGTGACCTGTTTTCTCCATCTGGTGTTGTCAGTGATATCGGGCATCAGAGGGAAGAAAATGGGAATTCCTAGCACAGATTTGCTCACAGGAAAGGGAATTTGAACAGTGACAGGAAGCCCTCTCTCCCAGCATCCCTGTGTTCTATTTCTGGGAATGGTCCCCATGGTCAGAGACTGCTGGGCTCTCCACATAACACAATTTGTTCTTATTGTATAATAAACACACTTTCTTCCAGCATGCATAGGGTTTAGAATTATATTCTCTGTCTAAGGTTCTCTTAATTGTGTGGTTATCATTTTGTGTAGTTTGTGTGATAAGTAATTTTAATTTTAATAAATTATTATGTATCTCTATTTTTAATGGGTCTTTTATTAGTTTTTATAAAAGCCAAAGAGAATTGACAGCCTCCATTGTCCATGATCATTGGTTACAGCAGCGATAGGGACTAGACAGGCTCTAGTTCCAGGAGTTGGGTGCTGATGGGAAATTACCTGCAAATCTGGAAGTGACTTTGTAGTGGTATAGGTAGGATGCTAACTACTTTCGAGTCATGCGACAGGAATGTGTCTGATTTTAATGAACATATTTTTACTGATATTATTCTTCCAGGAAGTACCAGGTATGCTAGAGGCAGATTATATCATTTTATAAAATACCAAAATACTTATGGACAGGGCTATTTAAACTAGAAACTTTAAAAATTCTGCAGATAGGGGTCAAAAAAAATAAGGGACATGCCATTTCAAATGGTTGAGTAGGGGATTCTCTGTTACCCATATTCATATTTTCACAGAATATGTTTTATACTTGATACAATTTCAAAGTCCTGGGGAATAGTCATTGGAAGAGCTGTAGTGATGGTGTGTCTGTATGAAGAGCCATAGTTTCATTGCATCCAGATCCTTGTCTCAGTTAATCATCATTATAATCACCATAATCATCTACATCAATACAATGACCATATTGTAAAACATAATTATTTTCATCATCATCATCACCTTTACCACCCTCATCACCATATCCATCATCAGCAACATCACCCTCATCACCAACATAGTTACAATTGTCATCATGTAAAAACCATCATCATCACCACTATCTCCATTCATTATCATTATCAACATTATAACTATTCTCATTCTCATCATCACCATAATCATCATCATCACCATCATCATTATTTCACTATTTGTTAGTTTTCTTACTGTTTTCTATATACATGTCAGTTGTCCACACACCATGACCTTCTATTGAAAATAAATCAGATGTCTCATTTTTAGATGGCATAGTGAAATTGAAGTAAAAAATCCAACCTGTCAGTTGACCCAAGGCCTTCCAAAAAACTGAAGAAATTGGAGAGGGCACAGTTTCCATGTATGATGGTGGCACATGAACCCTAACCATTTTTATCATCATCACCAATACCACTGTGACCACCACCACAACCATCATTTGGTTACTTGAAATTGTTCCTCTCATTTTCTATGGAAGTGGTGGTTGTCCCATATAATGATGATTTATCTCTTTTTTGTACATTTTTTATAGTTGTTAAGTGGAATATGTAATCAAATTCTTTTTAATTTTTATGTTTGACTTCTGACAAATGAAGTTTTCTTTCATCCTCTTGTCCATCTGCCACATACAGGAAATCTGATTAGAAAGGCTGGATCTTCTCTCTTCATGTAACTGGGAGACTGAAATCATACAAGATGCTATAACTAGAATCACCACTCACATCTCCACAAAATGAGAGCCCTGAGACAGCCTCCTTTCCTGGCTGTATCAAAACATTTCTGATTTGCTCAAGGTCCTTTCCTGTTCCTCTCAAAGATTTCAACTATGTGTGTGATAAATGTTCAATGGTCCCTTGGTGTGTGTGTTTGTCATCAGCCTGGAAGTCCACCCCAATCTTCTGTGGGTCCCTCTGTTTTTTTGTGCTGTCCCCAATGGTGAGTGCTGTGAGCATGATGTGATGTATATGGATGTCACCACTGGGGGTCTTTCTTCTCTTGAGTTGGCTTTATAAGTTTCTGGTGCCCACTGTCCAGCATACATATATCCAGTTTCTGTTGGTTTAGACACTGTGCTGTGTGGAGCTGGGCTCCACTGTTATGTCCAGCAGAGCCCCTGATTAGATTCAGCTGATGACATAGTTCTAATCAAGAAGACAAGAGGCAAATTCACCCTTTTAACCAGAACTATCATTTCAATAGCTTCTTCTCCCTCTTTCATCTACTTACATGTCTGCACATAACCTTCAAGAATGCCATCACCTCAACCACATGAGATGGGTGTCATCTAGGCATGTAGTCACCTGCTGCATGGATCCATGTACAGAATTGGAGAGAGATACTCTCAGGTACATGGATGGTGAAATTGAGCAAGCCTGAAGCCAACACTTCCAAAATTCTTGTTCTTTGTTGCAATTTTTCTCCTCCTTTAGCAAGTTCAACTTGTCTTATGTCACTTTCCTCAGAAACAGCCTCACATATGGAACTGGCCCTGGCTGGTGGCTCAGTGGAAAGGTAATGGCCTGTGAACCCAAAGGTTGCTGGTTCAATTCCCAGTCAGGGAACATAACCAGGTTGCAAGCCAGGTCTCCAGCCAAGTTCATAGCTGGAGGCAGGTGAAAGGCAACCATACATTGATGTTTCTCTCCCTCTCTACCTCCCTCCATTCACCTTTCCCTAAATAAATAAAATCTTTAAAAATAAAGAACTGATTTGGAAATTATCCCACCACTTTTGCTAAGATAAGAAAATATTTTATCATTTCAGATAAAATGTGGATAGTCCTGTAGGGTATTATGCTGAATAAAACATGTCAGGTAGAGCAACACAAATACCATATTATACTTGTACAAAGACTCTAAAGAACAAAATAACTAAACAAACAGAAAAGAAACAGACTCAAAAACGCAGAGAACAGAACAAAGGTGTAAAAGTGAGGAGGGAGTTGGGATGCTGTTTGAAAATAGTAAAGGGTTAACAAGTACAAATTGTCAGTAACTGATTAAACACAGGATGTAAAGTACAGCAAATGGAGTTACTAATGTTGCAATAGCTTTGTGTGTTGCAGGTGGATACTGGAAATACTGGGCCATCATATCATAAATTCATTAATATTTGATTGATCTACTATAAGCTAGAAGCTCATATAAAATAATATACAATACTATGTATTGCCAGATGGTATTGGGACAAAAGGGAATTAACCCAAATTCCAGGAAGGCTATAGCTATGGCATGGGGCAGATTCTGACAAGAAGGAGACATGGATAAATTCAAGAGCTGTGTTCACGTATTTTTTTTCTCTTTATAACCAGAAGAAATAGACTTTATTTAAATTCGATCTGTCAACGTACAAATATTTTCTTACAACTTACATTGCTCTCTCTTTTTTGAAACTTAAAATGCAACAGTACATTTTATAAGCATCTCTCTGGATTTTTCTTATTGGTTTCACATACCACAATACAAAGCCTATTTACTTAAGAGAACACAGAGCAGAAATTCTAAAATTATACTTACTTGAAAAATTACTTTCACAAACAAGTTTTTTCAACATATTAGGTTAAATACTTTTTAGAATGCTATAAATGCAAAGAAAAATTTAAAGCTAAAGTACTACCCAACTAACATTTTTTTTTAATTTAAAAATGTTTATTGTAGTGTGTATTGGGAAAATTCTGAACATCCTTTAAGTTTATGAGAGAATTCCATGAGGATCCTCAACCTCATATTATTCACCTATAGATCATTCTTGAATAACTAACTGGGGCCTGTTAACCAGGACTTGCTTTAATGATATGATTTGCTGAAGGGTGTTTCCTGTTCTTCCTGGAGATTTCTATCCTGTGCATGATAAATGCTGCACCTTGGTGTGTGACTTTGGCATTAGCCTAGACACCCAGAGCAAAGTACCCTGGGTCCCTCTCCCTCTGTGTGGTGCGACCTACTCTTGGTGCTATAAGCATAATGACAATTTTATGACCATCACCACCTGAGGTCCTTGTTATCTGGTGATAGGTTCATATGACTTTGGTGTTCACTGTCCAACATACAAGTGCCCAGCTTCTGAACAGATTGGGTACTGGACTGTGTGGGGTTGGGCTGCATTATTGGGTCCAGAAGAGCCTCTGGTTAGATTTATTCAACTGGAGTCAAATGGTTTGATGATTCATTGGAAATGGGCATAAGAGTGTCTGAAAGAGTCACTAACTTTTGTCCATGTGAGGATGTTTTCTTTCTTTACCATAGATTTTCTAACTCAGAGACTTCAGAGGTAAGCATATCATCAGGAATCCAGAGAGTTTCCCTCAAGGAAACTATGACAGGAAGAGGAAACCAGGCCAAAACCTCCAGCTGCATTTGTATCTGGGATGGCCCTGGTGTTCAGGGACCAAGGACAATATCCAATGGCTGTAGCATCTCTTGCAGGGAGGTTTGTACCTGGGTTCAGGATGACTTTCCCTCTCTGTCTCTTGCAAATTAATACTCTGCTGAGTCCTCAGTTCTCAGGCTGGCCACCTGCAAGAACAGTTTTTCCTTGATCTTATCTCTGGAGATGGTGAGTTGGCCCTTCACACAGTTTGCATAGTTTGTGGTACTTTCATTCTCATTCCTCTTTTGAGATACATTCCTCTTTTCATCCATCATGCAAGTGTCCTTCTTCTGGCCATCTAGGTCTCTGAGCTGTGTGAGGCTGGGCTGCAATGTTGGATACAGCAGAGCCTCTGTTTGAATTCAGCTGATGGGACCCATAAGGTTTGATGATCACTGACACTACATTAAGGCAAATAAGCCTATAATGCCTCTCTCTTCCTTAGGCACATTTTGGGGACATTTTTCTCCTATTCCAGCAACCCTCTGTAATTCAATGCTTAAGAGAATGGCACAAGATCATGAAGGAAGGGAGGCTCCAAGAGAGAAACTGCTGTGTGAAGAGTTAACCTCACACCTGCCAGAAGGCTAACACTTAACCTTCATTTGCACCTTCTCCTGGGCTGTTCTCTGTGCTCAGAGTGTTGTGAGCATCCCCTGGTGTCCTGAGTGTCCCCTGCAACCTAGCCCTCCAGTCTCCTGTAGAGATATGACTGTGTCTGGGCTCACACTGACTCCCTTTCATTTCCGTCTCATGGACACAGAAATACAAGGCTGTGTCCATGGTTCTCAGTCTGCTCTTTTGCAGGTAAAGCACTTTCTTGCCATTCACTCTGGAGGTGGTGAAATGATCCTTCATAGAGTTGGTGTAGTATGTGGTACCTCCATCCCCATTTAAGACTGAGACTCACTCAAGCCCTTTTCCCAGAGCCTGCCTGGCCCAACTAATCCAGTAGCTACTGAAGGTGAATCCAGAGGTCATGAATAACAGTCTGCTGTGATAAGCCTCTTTCAGACTCCCCAAGTTGCACCTCACAATGGACACCTGCAAATGCAAAGATATCAAGTCAGGAAACTGTCAGCTGTTTACTGATTTTCACAGTCATATCCATTCACATCCTCAGTGTTTCTCATTCTCCATAAATTGCATCTTAAAATTGCAACTAAACTCATGTTGAGTGGCCTATATTCTATCCTGACCAGGCACTAGAAACTCCTGAGAATCAGGGTTGGGCTCCTGACCCAGAGCTGCAGGGTTGGGCATGGGCAGCTTTTCATTAGCCCATTTGCATGTGCTGTTACTGCATAAGAAATACTGGGGTTGGGTGGTATGTTGAAGGACATGGTTTCAGAGTGTGACTTGTCTAAGGAGTCATATTCATTAAAAAACTGCTTCCCACATTTGGTCCTGTGCCCTCCCCACAGACACAGTCCAAAAGGAGACTGCATTGTCTTAACAGTGAGGAGTTTCAAATGAGACATCTTTCATGTCACCAGTAATGAACACACTAATAATTCGACCTTCAAATAGAGGGAGAGATAAAAGAACAGGAAGTTCATGTTCAGTAGGTAGGAAGATCATTTTGACACCATTTAAACTACCAAGTGATCAGAGTATGAACTAAGAACAGAGTGTGACCCTAGAGGACGTGGGCCCAGTGTTGGAGGAGGTGGAGCATCTGTGAGGATCACTGGGAGACAGGCATCACCTCTACAGAGAAGTAGACAGTGCTCCCAGGTCATGTTCCTTCCATGGAACATGCACAGAATCCTCACTGCTTCATTTTTTATTCTGTAGATTCTGTAGTAAAATGAGATTCAAACATTGGGAGAAAAGAAGAAACTCAGTCATGACAAGGTCTGCTTAGGTGAAGATGGAGGTAGAGATTGGGGAGTATGTTGAACTTATGGAAAACTTAATTGATATGAAAAGCATCATTTTTTTTTTATTTACCCATTGATTACACTTGCATTTCCTTTCCTTACTGTAGTTAATGGAACTAACTTTGTATGAAACTAGTCAGCCATGGTGATTCAGTCTTATTTTCATCATCATCATCTGTGATTTATGGAAATGAAACATTGTTCTAATCAGAAATGAAAGAGACAGGTGTGCTCCCATTTAATCAGAAGTAAATTAGAGGAGCTTCCTCTCATCCCTCTATCATCTTTGTTCATGTCTGCACATGAACCTCAGGGATGCTATCACCTTGTCCACATGAGCTAGATGTCACCTGGGCATGAAGGCACATGCTGGGTGCATCAATGTGTAGAACTGGGAAGAGACCATCCTAGGTATGTGGATGGTGAAGTTAATCAACCTGGAGCTAACATTGTCAGAATTCTTACTTTTTTTTATATTGTGATTTTTCTCCTTGTGTAGCAAGTTCAGGTTGTCTTATGTCTCGTTAATAACTTAACATAGTGCTCTACTCATTAGCAGAAAAGTTAAACTGACTTGAAAATTAACCCATCATTTCTCCTTCTCTATCAAAAATGATATTTTATTATTTGGGACAATGTGGATGGGCCTATAAATTACTATGCTGAATGAAATAATTCAGAAAGAATAACACAAATACCACATGTTCTCACTTATATGTGGAATCTAAAGAATAAAAAAAAGAAGCAAAAAGAATGGAAACAGACTCAGAAACTCAGAGAACTGAGTAGAAATTTACAGGTGGGATGGGAGTTTTGTGCCAGAGTGGAGAAGTGTTAGGAAGTGCAGATTGGCTGCAAGTAAAAACAGGTCACAAAGCCCAGCACAGGGAATGGAGTGAACAATGTTCTAATACTTATGTGTGGTCAGGTGGCATCTGTAAATATTTAACATTCATTTGAAGAATTTTATAACTGTCTAAACACTGTGATTTAGGCAAGAAGCTCATAACATATGAGCTTCAATTCAACTGAAATTGAAAAACCAAGCAATCAACCAAAACATAGGGAGATTGCCTAGATGGATAGATATGGGAGAGTGTGACAGGCAGGAGACATGGCTGAATTCCAGAACTATGCTCACATGTGATATTCTTATTGGCAATATTCTGAAGATGTTGTAGTTTATTAGAGACTCCCACTGTGAACTTCGCCTCACATTATTCACCTGTGGAGAGCGCTCTCCAGATCCAGTCCATGGTGAGGGGCTGTGCCCTCAGAATTTCTGTAGGAGGGGTATGTGGCTGTGGATGATGTTCTCAGGACACAGACAGATCCCCATTTAACCTAGTCTGCTGCTTCTCAGTTGCATATTCATGATGAAGAGTGTTTCAAAGTTAAAGACTTGTCCCCACTTCAGGGAACATAGGTGGCACAGAGGGAGTCTAATGGTCCAAGTCCTCATCCATGTGTGAGGATGTGTGTCCCCTGTCAGAAACCTGAGGTCTGTGCTGACAATAGCACCTTTCACTTAGGAACCAGCCCACACAGGGCACACTCCTCATTGTGAGTGAAATTTGAGAGGCATGGAGAGTGCCTGGACCAGTTCTGGGCTGTGATGTTTGAGTGTTTTATCCTGGGTCAGTGTGTCTCCAAAATGCTGCACCTAATGCTGGGATTAAACCATCCCTGTGTTTAGCTCCTTACAGTTCACAAATGTATAAGCTCTACAAGTACCCAACTTGACTGTGGTTCTCTTATTTTATCAAGTTATATATTGTTCCAATAGTAGAGGGTATTTAAAGACACCCCATATTAACACTTATTTTACATGTTTTAATGAGAAGAGGAAGACCCAGACCCTCACAGATAATCCCTCCCCAGATCCCTCTGCACCTACTCCTATGCAGCAACCTTGAGCTTCTGGTCCTGTTCACTCGCTACTGCCCAGGCCACACCCAGCAGGGGAGGGTCATTTCTAGTCACATAAATAACTCAGCATCTCTACTAGAGAAGTACAGGCTGCCACCAGACTTCAGAATGACCTCTCATAGACACCTTGTGCTTAGAGATCTCAGGATATCAAAAATTGGCCTTAGTAATTGCCACTGTCTCAGCAGGGAGCCCCCAATCCAGAGCCAGTGGAGCCACCTGGGAACCCATCCCCTGGAGCTGCAAGCACCACTAAGCCATGAAGCTCTCAGGGTTTGGGGGGTTCTTTGCTCGCAGGGCCCTGCATGTGTCCCTAATCTCACTGCTCTACTACTGCTCAGTAAATCACACACACAGGAGATGATTTTCATGCTAATGACTACAAGCCTCCCTTCTTCCCTGTTCCTAACACATAAGGCCCCCACACTGTCCATAATTTAGTGACTGACCTCCTTTGACAATATACAAAATAATATATGATTGAGGTGAAGACTGTGAGAGCCTGCCTACTATGTTCCTGTAATTTCCTGTTCTCCCAGCAGCTGAAACCTACAAAGGTCATGGTGAGAAGGTTGTGGCTTTTCCTGGGAAGGTTAGATCTGGAAGGCCCTTGACCAGTCAATGTAGGCATCAGTTACCTGATGTGGGGTGGTGAAACTGATTTACTACAACTGTGTCCCCATTCTCAGAGCTCACATCCAGGAGCACCAAGGACAGGACCATAGGTGACACTGGAGTGACATATCCTCAGAATCAGAAACAGGTGTTGATGCAGGAACAGGGAACCCACAAAATTGTCCCTGGATGGTTAGACTCCATGAGGTTATTTTGCACTTTTCCCCTGGTGTCCTTAGCACCCTCTGCACGTCAAACCTTTTGTCTTTGCATAGAAAGTTTGTGTGTGGGCTTATGCTGATTTTATTTCTGAGACCCTCACACAGTAACACAGGGAGGTATTCATCTGCAGGCTGACAATGTTCTGAATCATCCCTTTAGATACACAACCTGTCTTTCACAGATGGGGCATAATGTGTCCTGTGGCTTCAGTTTCCTCCTTATAAGAATTACCCATTCCAGTTTATTGTTGTTGTTGTTGTTGGGCCTGTAACATGCAGTTAGTATAAATTCAGTTAATGTAAATCTAGAAGATTTACAGGAGAATCTCAGAGACAATGAGGGAGAGGAACAGATGCAAGGATACCACTTAGACCTGGGTACATCCCTGCCTTAAAAAAGTTTCAGTATGAAGTCTGAGAATGATTCTGATGGAGCCACACAACCAAATCCAGGTCTGTCCTGGAACAATAATGGTGCAGTTCAGCTGGATGGGCTGGAACAGACAACTGCACTGCAGAGAGTTCAGAAATTGTTAACCTAACATCAAGGAGGGAGCGTATTGAAGGAGTCTCTGGAAGAATTGAATTATTCTGTGCCAATTGCAGAAAACATCTTCAACAATTGTCTCCAAAGATGGAGACACAGGTAAACATGGCTCACCTCTTTGCACACCACAGAAAACTACAACTGAATTATAAAACAACCATCACTCACAATCATTAGAAATCGAATTGAATGGAAGTCCAACAACTATAGAATTAAATAAACCATATTTATCCAGATTGGTAGGTGGGGAGGAAACACAGAGCATGTTGGTCCCACATTCACCTGTGGTGGAAAAATTTGCCAGGGGGTATATTTTGGGAGCAAAGAATTCCACTTCAATAGCAGTCCGCAGAGCCTAGGGTCCCAGTGCCAATAAGATAAGTCCCGTTAACATGGGGTTCCAATATCCTGAAAGAAATTAGTTAGTGGAAGAAATGTCTGAAGTCCCAGATGGGTCCTGTTAAATAACCTTCATAGGAAACTTACTCAGTATCAACCTCTGAGTTGCAGCAATGGGGTAGCAGTTTGAAAGGCACCAGTGGCACATGGAGAGCAACTGAAGTGTCTGGCATCAAGCCAGGGGATGGTGGACAACTTTCTTCTTAAAAGTAATGTGAGCAGAGGATATTGTCCCTCTTCTGAGCCTTCCCTCCACAGATTCACAGAGCCACCAGTCTGGTGTCATATCCCAGACTCCATCAATCTAGCTGGCACTGACTACCTTGAACATCCAGTGAAGTTACATCCCACTCAAATTACAGGCCCACCCAAGACTTTAACAGTGGCTTTTCCATATGAATGGCTGCTCTTGGTTCCTGCTTCACAGCTTAAAATACCCTGTACCACTTGCTAAGTGGCCTCAGGCTGGGCACTAGCAGTAGCCAGCCTAGGTTAATCTTTTAGATTCACTAGGATCCTCCAAGCCCAGCACAATTAGCAGCCATCTGCAGATTGCTTTATAGCTCATGAAGAGAGCCTATGGGCAGGACACAGGTGAAGGATGACCTTGGACAGCAACCCCAGAGATTGCACAGCTAGTGGGCAGCTACAGACCATGTCAGAGCACCAACATCCTGCCCCTGCACAACCGATCCTCCTCGAACAGATAAGGTTGGTGGTCAGTGATCACAGTCACTTCTTGCACCTGACAGGCTGGAGTCAGTGCCTCTCACTGACTTGCTTTCAGAAATCAATCCTCAACTATAAGAGAAGTGTGTACTCAGCCCACATGAATGGCACGTCTTGAGTACTGAGCTGGGATGAGAGGAGAGGCTGTGTTACTGGATCTGCAGGACACCTACTACATTAGGCCACACTACCAAGACAGGTAGTTATAGCAGCTATTCCTCCTACATAGAAACAGAGGGAGGCTGTGAAAATGAAACAAAGAAATACGACCCCAATGAAAGAACAGATCAGAAATCCAGAAAAACAGCTACACAAAATAGAGAAAAGCAATCTACCAGATGAAGAGTTTAAAACACTGGTTATAAGGATGCTCAAGGAATTTGGTGAAGCAAAAGATGTATTAATGACATTAAGAATTTACCTAAGGCAATAGTTGAGAAGATAGAGAGAGGCTTTATGAAGGGGTAGACCTCATGGTTTTGGAATGTGTTATGCATCCACAATGAGTGACCACAGAAGAATCTCTATCCCCTGTAGACTGTTTCATTTAACTGCAGTCCACATCCAATTGCAATCATACAGTAAAGGTGATGTGCTGAATCCTGGTTTTGGAAGATGGGGAAACGTTCTCTTGCCCACAACAACAACCTTCCATCAGGTGCTAGAGTGCAATGGACCTTAGGAATTTCACCTCATGGTTCAACAATAGTTAGTGATAGTGATTCCATGGAGCCAAATTATTCAAGCCAGCTTGATGTGTATACCTTGGGCCAGGTGACCTCCTAAGGTCACAGTGATATACCTGCAGGGTACAGAGATCTCATGCAACTTGTGGTGCAATATTGTTCTTCCATTGTGGCCAATGCATGTCCCTCCAATATCCTGCCATATTGACTCAAGAGTAACTCCCCTGGGGAGGGCAATAAAATGTGGTTTACAAAGCCAAGGAGGGACACACACCATTACACCATTACAGTGTCATCCCAAGTTTGCTCTTTAGCATGCACTCTATTAGATGAGCATGGCCTACCCTTGTTAGCAATACTAAAAACATGTGCTTTTTAAAAAATCACCCTTAAGGTTTGTCTGTAGCAACATATACATGGAGTGGACATATACTTTCACTGATGTGGCAAACTCCTCAGCATGCTGGGTTTGCAAAGAGATGGCAAACAGCACTGCCACCAGCTTGTGAGACTGCAACCTGCCAATTACAATGCATGACAGTGGCTGTGCAACTGGTGTGATGCTGACTACACATCCACATGGAATGATACATGGACTGACATCAAGGGCTTGGTGCACAGTGAAATGAATTACTCCAGGCTGCTGTTGGTCTACTCTCAGATGGATTAGTCTGGCTGATAACAGTGACAGTGGAGGTAGCACACCCTACTCGCCACAGAAATGGCAGAATCCTATGGCTTATGTCAAAACACAAACATTGTACTGGTAAGGAACTCTGGGAAAACAAGGTCCTGCCCATGTGGGTACATTTCCGGGTCCTTCAGAGATCCTGTGTGTGTGCAGGACACACAGATGGCCATATCTGCTTTACATTTTGATGTGTCCATGCACATGGGAGCAACCATATATTCCAGATCATATTTCATCTTCTCTGAAGCAAGTGCCCACTGAGTGGTAGGTGTTTAAGGCTAGGCATAGAGTAAATAGAGCTACTTGGTGGTTCTAACCATTGGCCATATACTCCCCAAAAAGTACTACCATAGTGACAGATGCAGAGGTAACCACCTTGGCCAAGCATAGTGAACAAGTCTTTGATGTGACTCCTGCACCCTGTCCCATCTCAATAAGGATGTCATACAACTGCAGAGTGTGCTACTGCAAATAAAATGCACTAGATATGCTAAGTGCTGTGCAGGGAGTGGTGCTCATTTTTCTCCATGCTCACTACTGTGCCTATATCTCTGATGTCCAGCACAATGTCTCTTTTGCTTCACATGAGTGAAGACCATGAGCATAACCAAACTCACTCATAATCCTTCTGGATGAAATGAAACCTTAATTATAGCCCAATATATTGTAGTTGGTAATTCTTCTGTTGTTGCAGAGCATATTGCTACAGTGCGGATTGGATGCAGTGCTCCGACATACACACTGGGCTGTCCTGGGTCACTCAGTCTCTGTGTGGTGGCGCTGACACTGGTGCTGTGAGCATGATGCTGAGTCAATGACTGTTACCATTAAGGTTCTTACTCCTCTCATGATGGGTTGCCTGAGTGCCTGACAGCCAGCATGTATGTATCCTGTTGGTGGTCAGCTTAGGTCCTAGCCTGTGTGGGGCTGGAATTCACTGTTGGGTCCAGCAGAGTCTCTATTGGATTCAGCTGATGTGGCAAAGAAGGCTTTATGGTTCATTGGAAGTGGACACCACAGTGTCTGAGTCTCTTGTTTTTGTCCATGTGAGAATTTTATCTTTCTTGACAACATACTTTTCTAACTCAGAGACTCCAGAGTGAGTGCAGATTCAATAATCCAGAGAGGTTCCATGAGAGAAACTGTGACAGGAAAAGGAAATTAGCCCACACCACCCACTGTACCTGCTTCTGGAATGATCCTGGTGTTCAGGGACCTTAATCGCCCCCTGGTGTTTGTAGTCCCTCCTGCAGGGACGTTTTTGTTTGGGCTCAGGCTGACTTCCTCTCACTGTGTCCCTGGCACAGTAATACATGGCAGTGTCCTCAGCTCTCAGGCTGTTCATTTGCAGGTATAGCGTGTTCTTGCCATTGTCTCTGGAGATGGTGAAACGGCCCTTCATGGAGTTGGCATAGTATGTGCTACCATCACTATTAATGTATGAGACCCACTCCAGCCCCTTCCCTGGAGCCTGGCGGACCCAGTTCGTATAAGAGCTACTGATGGTGAATCCAGAAGCCACACAGGAGAGTCTCAGAGACTCCCCAGGCTGCACCAAAGTTCTCCCAGACTCCACCAGCTGCACATCACACTGGGCACCTGTAAACACAAAGATGTCCAGGTCAGAAAGTTGTAGCCCATCCACTGTTCTTCTCAGTCATATGCACTCACATACACAGTGACTGCCATTCTCTATAAATTACCTCCTAAAATAGCAACAAGGAAAAACCAGATGAGCCCAAACCCCATGGTGAATGGTCTGTATTCTGTCCTGACCAGACACTGGGAACACCTGGGAATCCTGGGCTGCTCTCCTGTCCCAGAGTTGCAAGGTTAAGGTTGGACTGCTTTTAATGAGCAGAGGGGACCTATTTGCATGCCCTCCTGCTATATAGGGAACTCTGAGGTTGGAGACCAGCAGAGAAGGTCGTGCATCAGTGCAGATATGAGTGTTCTGAATACGGAGGTCATGATAGCATTTCAATAACTAAAACAGAATCCCAACCTGGCCTGGTGCATGTTTAAGAGTGAGCCCATGTACATAGTCTGTGTGCTACTCACTATCCCCAACTGCTCCCCTGAACCTGATCTGTGGCAAAGTGAACATGCCCTGTGGGTGTGTAAGTCCCCTTTTCTGAATGACAGTGTAAACAGGTGTCTGTATTTAGTGTTATTGACACTCAATGCCTGGAGACAAAAGCACCCCATATAGAAAGACCCTGACTCAGACCTTAGAAGACATGACCCAGTATACTTGGTGATGTTAGTTCTCTTGGCTTTGAGAGTCTCTGACTTCCCAACCATCAAGGAGACAAAGCAGACTAAGTGTTGAAAAGATGCCTTTCTATCACTGGGACTCAGGGACATGGAGGAGCTTGAGATGCATGGAGTTGATGGAGAAACTATTTATAACAACCAGAAAAAGTCATTTACAGAGGTTCTCTTTCAATAGACGGTGATGGAAAACTGAAAATAAGATAATAGAATAGAGACATTGGTGAAAGAAATGAGAATCATATGCCAATGCTCTGTGAGTTTGGCTTCAGTTGTCTGAACTATGCATGAATTCTATATGGCAAAGGGACATTGTTATGTGTGGTTAATTTTTATATTTTAGGATCCAAATATGGTCCAGAAAATCTGGGTGGGTCTTGTATAATAGGTGCATTATAGAGGGTGGCAGAAGTTGATTATACTCCATAAGAAGAAGGAAGTACCAGAGATGTCAAGTGACCTGTTCTAGGATGTGGAGAAGGAGGAAGAGGCCATGGGACAGTGAATGCAGTTCTAGCATCTGGAAAAGACAGAGAAATAGCCTCCCTTGTCCAAGGCTGCTCAAGCTGCTATAACTGTGCTAGGAACTGGGAAGCTGATAAACAAACATTTATGTCCCACCAACCTAGAGGCTGGAAGTCCTCAGTCAAGGTGCCAGTGTAACAGGAAATGAAAATTTTATAGTACTCTGACTTACCATGAAATGGGAATAGAGTAACATGTACTATCCAAGGAATAAATAGAACTGACATACTGACCATTGTAAGCATATTGCAAGCACCAGCAGGTATATCCCTGCTTGTACAAGAAAGTGTCATGTGACAAAACTTCATATTAACATACCTGTTTTCTTGGTCTAGCTTTATCAGGAGTCCTGGGATTCAGAGGGAGGGAAATGGGGAGAATTTCTGGTAGAGATGTGCTCATAATAAAGGAAGCTTCCTCCCTTATAGGAAACCATCACTTCTGGCCAACCTGTGACCTGTTTCTGGGGATGATCACTGTGGCAGGGGTTGCTGGGTTCCCCAAACAATCTAGAATGTCCCTAGTGTAGAATAAATAATTTTTCTTTTCAGATTCAAAATTTGGAAATATATACTTCATGTTGACATTTGTCATATCATTGGCTGAATATATCATTTTGTGGACAGAACTGTATAATTTTAACAAAATCTAATTCATCAACATTCTAATATAAGTTTTATTGGACTTTTATAAAAACTCCCCAGAAATTAGTAAACCTTCATTTTCCATGTTACAGTAATGATACAGGAACAGTCTCTGAAACTAGCATTGCATTGCTGCTGGAAATTCACACATAAATCTGGACATGTCTTTGGAGGTTTGTCAGGGGAGAATCCAGGGCATATTTTGAATCTCATGACACAAATATGCTTGATTTTCATGAACAGTGTGTTACTATTCATATGGGTTCAAGACTCTTCTATTTGGGGCTCAGAAGGGAGTACAGAACATAATAGTGACAGCTTATCTCCTCTAAGAAAATACATCAATAATTACAAACAGGAGTTTGCTAAAATAGAAACAGTTTAAGATTCTGCAGTTAGAGATCAAGAGAAACAAAAAGCCTGTCGTTGCAAACTGGATGAAAGGAGATTTCTTGTTACCTTCACTCACATATTCAGTGTTTCTTACATATTTTGTAATAATGTCACAGGTCCTGGGGATTAGGATTTGGACACTTTTGAGGCCATTACTCATCTTGTTACAACGTGAATCAACATCAGCCATACAGTTCAATGGGGCTCCATTTAACAAATCTCAGCACTTACAGGGAAGAGGATATTACTTCAATAGGGGATACATGGTGATGAAAGCTCTGCATGAGGAGTCATAGGGTCATTGCTCAGGACATTGGTCCCCTTCCATTATCATCATCATCATTTCTTTATGCATAATAATTCACATTTTCTCTATTCATAGTGGTTGCCTGCACACCATGGTCCTTTTTCTGAAAGCAGTGCTGGTTTCTCCTTTTTAGAGGACATTGAAAGATTGAAATCACAAAGGCCCCACCTGAAAGTTGACCCAAGGCCTTAAAAATGATTATCTTGGATAGGAAACAGGTTCCATCTATAGCTTTGAATAAGACCCATAACCAAATCTATCATCATCACCACATCTGCTACCACCACCACCATCATCATCATTTGTTTACTTATAATTGTTATTTTCATTTTCTATAGAAGTGTTTGTTGTTTCCACATGACTATCTTTCTGCTGCTCATTTTTACAGTTTGTTAGGTGGTGCAGATAGTCAAATTCTAAATTATTTTCTGTTTTGCTGATGGCAAGTGAAGGCTCCATCCCTCCCCTCCCTCATCTAATAAGAAAACTTGGTCTCTTCTTAAAAGTCATAGAAAGATTGAGACTACACCAGCCACTTTGAGCAGAATTGTCCCTCCCCCACAACGTGGACATATTATAAGTCTTGAATCATTCTTCTTTTCTGGCTTTATCAAAGTACATCTGACCTGCTGAAGGACTTTTCTGTTCTTTTTAAAAAATATTTTATTTATTATCTTTCAGAAAGAGGGAAAGAGAGAGAGGCAGAGATGGAGAGAAACATCAATGTATGGTTGCTTTTCACCTGTCTCCTTTTCTGTTCTTCTTAAAGATTTCAACTATGTCATGAAAACCACACGTCTCCTTGGTGTGCGTGTGTGCATGTGTGCATGTGTGTTTGTGTATGTGTATGTGTTTATAATCAACTTCAACATCCACCCCAATCTGTCATGTGCCTCTCTGCCTCTGAGGTGCCACATATTCTTAGTGCTGTGAGCATGATGCCACGTCTATCACTGTCACCATGGCAGGTCTTGGTATCTTGCAGAGCGTTCAACAATTTTGGTGCAAGCTGTCCAGCATGTAGGTGCCCTGCTACCTGCTGGTTTGGGCACTGAGTTGTGTGGGGCTGGGCTGCACAGTTTGGTCTAACAGAGCCTCTGTATAGTCAGCACATGGTGGTAAGATCTGTGATTTATTAGAATTGAGCATAAGACACTGAAAAAGATTCAACCTTTTGATCATGTGAGAATGGTGGCTTTCTTTAAAACACTTCTTTTCAAACTCAGTGACATCAGAAGTGAGGGCAGAATCTAGCATCCAGTGTGGTTCCCTGAGAAAATCTTTCACAGGCAGATGACACCAGACAGGAAACCAGAATAAACCTATGGCAGCATCTGCTCCTGAGATTGTCCTTCTGCTGAAGGACCTAGAGCTCCCCCTTGTGGTCCTGTCTCACCTGCATGTAGGTTTGTATTTGGACTCCTGGAGCCTCCCCCATACTTTGTGTCTCATACAGTAACACTGGCTGTATTCTTGGCTCCAAATACATTGTGCTATTTTCAATATCTATGGAAATGGTAAGTCTGCCCTTCCCTTAGGTGCCATAGTTCTGAGTGCTTTCATCAGGATTAATTCACCAATCAACTCCAGCTCCTTCGCTGGAGCCTAGCTGACCCAGCTCATTCAGTAGTCACTGAAGATGATTCCACAGGCCATGCAAGAACATCTCAGAGACCAAGGCATCAGGCCAGGAAACTGTCATCCATCCCCTAATTCTCTCACTCATATCCACCTATATACTCAGTGACTCTTGTTCTATATAAAATACATCTGAAAATAGCAACAAGAAAAACCCAGCCAAGCTCAAACTAGTTTGTGTTCTGTTCTGACCAAGGACTGTAAACACCTGAGAATCCTGGGCTGGACTCCTGTCCCTGAGCTGCAGCATCAGAGTGGGGTGGCTCTTCTTGTGTGGAGGGGTCCTGTTTTAATAACCTACTACTTTATATTGATCTCTGAGTTTATACAGTAAAATGAAGAACATGGTCCTAATGAGTTACTTATTTAAGGGTGCATGTCTGTTAATTATTAGTCTTCATTTTGACCTTATACCCTCCACAGTGACATAACTGCCCCAGAACATGGGTATATTATCTAGGAGAGTACATTTTTATAAAAGAGAGGTATTTAAAATGAGAAATGCCTTTAAAAGTCACTGGACACAAACACACCAATATGTTTTTTTTTTGTTTGTTTGTTTGTTTGTTTGTTTGTTTTTTATGACCAGAGGAAAAATTAAAATTCAAGAGGTTTGTGTTTAGAAAATGGGAAGTTGGATCTGATAATATTTCTCCTGCAAAGCCATCAGAGTATGAACTAAAAAACAGTGAGTAGCCATAGAACATGTGGACCCAGTGTTAGAAGATGTGGAACATCTGTGTGGATCATTGAGAGACAGAAGAATAAGCTATATAGAGAAGCAGAGAGTTCTCCAGGGTCATGTTCCTTTTGTGTAGTTTGTTGCTGAATATGCAGCAGCCTCTCTAACTCATTTTTTATCCTCTAGGCCGTATAGTAAAAAGAGGTTCAAACATTGTGGATACAGGAGAAACTTAGCAATAATTAGGTTTGCTGTGTTAAAGATGCAGGCAGAGATTGTGAGGTAAGTATGGTGAAAGTTTACAAATTTAATTATGACAAACCTTTATGTGAACCACTAATAGAAACTACCAGGTATAAATAAAATTATAATTGATATGAAGATCATTATTGTTCTTTAACCAATGATTATAGGATGAATATATTATTCAAGTAACATCTCATTATTAGACTTTTCATCATTGGCAATTCAGCCTGATGCTCACCATCAGAATTTGTATCTACATGGATGTGTGATATAGCTGTAATCAGGAAGCAGGATGTGTACTATGCTGGACCCCCTGAGTCTTTGGTAATTACTTCTAGAGGAACAATCTCCTTTTTCTCAAAGTCTCAATTTATGTCTGCATGGGACCTGTGAAAGTCTGTCACCATGGCTGTACATAATGGGCATCTACAGAACTTGAAACTGATGTATTGATTGTATCCATGTGTGAAAAGGAAACAGGAACTCTGTGCATGGAGGTAAGTTATCATGGATGGTGAAAGAAGTTCATGTGAGCTGACATGCTTACTCTGTCCTCCAGATGTACAAGAGTAAATGCATGTGGATGCTACACCAGGTATGTTGTCATGGGTACATAGTACATGATGGATGTGGGTCTTTCATTGTCAAGGGTGTCCACATGCCATTCTCTGCTGTATGATGTCATTGGTATTGGCAATGGCAATGTCCCTCTGGACAGGGACATTTTAAGGTCTGAGGTGTCAGGGGAGGAGACTCCTTAGGATCTTACCTGAGAGAGGACTGAAAGAATGTTGTGTTTTTGTTTACTATGCTGGAACCTGGAAGACCTGTCACCCCTTGAATTTGCTACCACAATGTCATCTGTGTGATGGTTGGCCAGAGATAAGAACATTTACTTTCATGTACTTACTTTTCCCCAACCACAATTTCATTGCTCTGAAATAGGGGAATGTTGTAGAACTGGGTAGGAAACTGAAGTCCATATTCACACAGCTGATCCTGATCATGAATTCCTAGATGACATCTCCATGAATTTCCCTCATTCAGAGGATGAGGAGACTCCCATTGTGCCTCCTGTACAGTCACAGCAAATAACAGGGGTCCTTCTCAGAATGTTCTTCCTGCTTCATCCTCAAAGTGCATATGGTATCCAGAAACCTTCCCTGAGTTTCTGATGTGCCCGTGGCAGCATCAGCCCTTCTCTCAGATGCAAACTGTGTGTGAGGAAGTCAGGAGCCCATAGATTTTTAACCTCTTCACCCCAGCCCAGCTGCCTTATCATTCAGGGTCTGTGACACTGTCACTTTTACAATAATACATGGCCATGTGCTCTGACTTCAGGCCATTGACCTGCAGATAGGGTGCTGACAGAGTTGTATATGGGAAAGGCAAATCCTTCTGAGAAGCCCTGGGCACATGTTGATTTCTCAGTATTTGTTTTGATCCAGCTCATATGCTGCACACTCTCTCCTGGTGTGTGCTGCTTAGTTTATCCACTAGTTGTTTATTCAGAAACTTTGCAGGAGATTTTCACTGAGGCCTCAGTTTTCTTCACCTCAGCCCCAGACTGTACCAGCTGCATCTGGGCATGGCACATGTAGGGAGGATTCTGGAGTGGGTGGAAATTTCCCTTGACTTCCATGGTCACCTCCTTAAACCCAGGACTGGAGAGTCCCTTACCTGTAGCCACTGCCACCAGGAAGTGGGCTATCCAGTTCCAGTCCATGGAGAGGGGCTATGCCCTCAGGACCTTTGTAGCGGAGGGTGTGGCTGTAGGTGATGATATAAGGATACAGACTTACATTTAACCTAGTCTACTTCTTCTCAATTGAATATTCATGAAGCAGAGTGTTTCATAGCTGAAGACTTGACTCCACCTGAAAGAATACAGAGGACACAGGGACCATGCTCAGATGGAGTTGGAGGGTACAAGTCTTAATCCATGTGTGAGGATTTGTTTCCTCTGCCAGGACCCTGAAATGTGTGCAGCTATAGATTCTCCCACTGAGGCACAAGCCCCCACAAGACATACAGCTCATTGGGAATTCACCTTTGAATGACACACCAACCACCTGAAGGTCTTATTCCTGGGGTCAGTGTGTCTCTAAAATGCTGTAACTAGTGGTGTAACTAAACCATCTCTGTGTTTAATTCCTTACAATTCAAAAATAAAGAAACTACAAATATCCCCATTGACTGAGTTTCTTTTATCAAGTTTCCTAAGTGCTCTGATAGGATAGGATATTTACAGTCACCTCATGTTAACACTTCTTTCAGATGTTTTAATGAACATAGGAAGACCCAGCCCCTCAGAGTAAATCCCACCCTGAACCCTTCTGCACATGCTTCTGGGCAGCATTCTTGAGCTCTATGTTCCAGAATCCCTCTGCTTCCCAGCCCATGCACTGTGGGGAAGCATCCTCTCTGTGTTCACAGGATATGGGCCTCTCATTATCTCTTCCAAAATTAAAGGTTGTGCCCTGACTTGAGAAAGCTCACTCAGGGTCATTTTCTGTTTAGTGATCCCAGGATACAGATAAATGCCTTATTGATCTCCAGTGACTCTGCAGGGAGCCTCCCAACCGAGGCTTTGTGAAGCCACCTGGAAGCTCCTTTCCTGGAGTTGCAAGATTTACTGATTCAGTCAACACTTCAGAGCCCTGAAATTCTCAGGGGGAATTGGGGGCTCCATTGTCCTTAGGTTCCCCTGCTTGCAGATCCCTCCTGTATATTGCTGCATGTGGCTTTAATCCCACTGATCTTGTACTGCTTAGTAAATCACACACAAATACACCCAGTGTTCATTTTCATGGTAGTGAACCCAGGTCTCCTTTCTTCTGTGTCCCCAGCACACAGTCAGGACCCCCACACTGACCCTATCCAGTGAGTGATAGACTTTGATAACAGAACAAAAGCAAAAATTATTGACTTGAAGACTGGGCAGGGGCCACATTGTTGTTACCTGTTCTCCCAGCACCTGGAATCTACAGAAGCTGTGTTGAGAAGCATCCTGACTTGTCTAGGTGTAGAGCCAGAAGGCCCAGCTCTGCCTTCCCCCAGAGACCTCAGCCTTGTGTGGGAGCCCCCACATGCCAGGGGAGAATTTACCCTGTATCTGGTGGAGAAACTAACTTGTGGGGCAGCCTTTTTCATATAAGTGGAGAGGGACTGAGTTCAGGTACCCTAGGACATCTCTTGAACTCACTCACATTTTACTTGAGGATCATGGGTCATCTGGTGTATGAAATAAATTGAAATTAGATCAAAGAACAGTCTCACCATTCTAAGCATAAGGATAAATGGTGAACTACATGAGTCTGTGAGATTTTTTCATTCTCAAACATCTTTTATCAGAATTAAAATTTTTATTAGAATTTTTCATGTATTTCCTGGATCCTCAAAATGTAGTATAGCTATAATTGTCAAAATTTACATCATAATTCAATATTCACATAATATTTAGCTGGTGTATAAAATAAACAATAAAACACAGCCAGTTCCAATATCATTGTGTTTATACTGTGATGTCATTTCGTTCTGAGGACTGACAAAGAATAGGCAGGTGGGACTTTTTCCATTCAGTGTTTACATAACATACTTCTTTTCAGAAAAAGATGAAGGATGTTAGAAATAAAGGAAGAAAACCATCATTGTGTGGTTGCCTCTCACGTGTCCAGAACTGGGGCCCTAGCATGCAAAACAAGTGTGTGCTCTGGTTTGGAATTGAACTGGTAACCCTTCAGACCTACCCAGCCAGGGTTACATTCTTGATGCCATGAGTGTGAAGCAAAGCCAATGAGCATTACCAAATGAGGTTCTTGTTCTGTGATGTTGGGTTCATGTGACTTCAGTGTCCACTGTCCGGCATGCAAATATCTTGTGCATACAAGTTTAGATACTGAGTTGTGTGCAGCTGGTGTTCTCTTGTCTGTTCAGAAGAACCTCTACTTTCTAGAGGTCAATAATCAAAAGCATGAACAGCCTGAAGACACATATTCTGAACAGAGACCCAGCAGGAGAAGGGTCTGAGGAGTGTTAGGTCCATTTATTCTGCATCTGTGGACTTAAAATAATCAGCATTCACAATGGAATAGCGGTGTCCCTGGGTGCCCAGGAAATTCATAGCTCTCTTGAACGTGGTGACAGACACATGTATTGAAGCTGGTACTTGAAATCAGGATTGTTCACACCTTCAGGTCTTGGGCAAGCCTTCATGCAATTCAGCACCTCGTTTGGGGCAACAGGGGTGCCATTGGCTGGTATGGTGTTATTCCCATCAAAGTCACCTGCTTCACCTGGTCCTGGATGGCTGATGGATGTTCTCCCCTAGAGAGGGCTGGCTGTTAGCACTGTGCAGCCACCATGGGTGTATTCCCTACATCCAAAATATATGCAGTGAACTCATTCCTATTTCCCAGGGGCATGACCTTGAAGGCTACCAGGCTTTTTCCTGATGATGATGATGTTGTTATGAACAGGTCTCAGATGTCCAGCCACTTGCACCAATGTTTCTGGAGGAGCCACATCATTTTCACCAGTGGCATCACCAAGGACAAGCCACCAGCAAACATTCATGGGTGCAGCTGTGAGGTCATGGAATTTGGAAGCCATGTTAGTGGGAGCCTTCTCTGCATGTCTGAGGATCCCCACCAGTGTGACCTATGAAATTTCAACATCCCCAATTCTGACCACTTTATCAATTGCAGAGCCTTTGGTTCACTTCAGCTGGCATGGGTCATAAATATTAGGGATTCATTGCCATTAGGCACAAGTCTGTCTGACAGAGTTCCTGTCTTTCCTATGTGAGAATATTGTTTTCCCTTACAATGAAATTTTCTAATGCAGAGACTTAAGAATTGAGCACAGAATCAAGAATCCAGGAATGTTCCCTGATGAAACTGTTTTATGAATAGGAAACCACACAGGAAACCAGCCCAAACCTCCAACTGCACCTGCTGCTTGTATAGTTCTAAATTCAGATATCATGATCAACCCCTGGTGTTTGAAGCTCCACCTGCAGGAAGGATTGTGTCTGAGATCAGGCTGACTCCACCTTACTGTGTTTCTGGCACAATAATACACAGCTGTGTCCACAGCTCTCAGGTTTCTCAGCTTCATGTAAGCTGTGTTTGTGGACATATCTGTGATCATGGTGAATCTGCCCTAGAACTTCTGTGCATTGTATGTTTTACCAATTTTAGGGTTAACATCCCCTATTGACTCAAGACCTTGTCCTGGTGCCTGTCTCACCCAGTCCATCCTTTAGTCTCAGAAAATGTATCCAGAAGCCTTGTATGAGGCCTTCACTAATGGCCCCATTTTCTTAATCTCAGCCCCAGACTGCACCAGCTGCACCTGGGCATGGACACCTGTGGAGAGAAGATAAGAGTGGTTGGAAACTCCCCTTGACTTCCCTACTCTGCTCCTTAACCCAGAGACTGTGAAGCCTCTTACCTGTAGCCACTGCCATCAGGAAGAGGGCTCTCCAACTCCAGTCTATGGTGAGGGGTTATGCCATCAGGGCCTCATTAGGGGAGGGTGTGGCAGTGGGTAATGCTCTCAGAACACAAATAGACCCACATTTAAATTAGGCTACCTTTTCATATTTCCATGTTTATGAGATGGAGTGCTTCAAAGTCAATGAATTGTCCCCACCTGAGAGAAGAGATAGGACACAGGGGTCATGCTCAGAGGGAGTTTAATCATCACAGTGCTTATCCATGTGTGAGGATATTTGTCCCCTGGCAATACCCTGAGGTCTGTGTTGACATCTCTTCTCCCGCTGAGGAACAAGCCCCCACAGGGCATGCTCCTCATTGTGAACCATGTTTGAGAGACAAAGAATGCTTAAACCATTTCTAGGCTTTAATGCTTGAAAGTCTATTTCTGTATATACCTGTCTTCAAAATGCTATACCAACTGAAAAAACAAAACCCAGTCACCTTTGGTCTAACACTACTTGTAGATGTTTTCATGAAAAGGAAGATCCATATCATCAGAGGAAGTCTTTTCATGGCTCCCTCTGCACCTGTTCCTATGCAGCTGGCTTGAGATGCAGGTTTCATGTTCCCCTTGCTGAGCAGTGGAAGTTCTGCAGAACACAGACCTCTCTGGGCTCAACAATTGGGGAACTCTTCCATCTCTATTCCAGAGTTAAAGACTGAATCCTTTCCTCAATAAGCTCCCTCATGAACACCCTGTGTTTAGAAATCTCAGGAGAAAGAGAATGGGTCTTACTCATCTCCATTGGCTGCAGGAAACCACTAACCCAGGGCTCTGTGAAGTCACCTGGGAGCATCTCCGATGAAGATGCAAGATGCACTGATTCAGACAACACTCCTGAGCACTGAAACTCCCATGGGCATTGAAGACCCTGATGTCCTCAGGTTCCTATGCCTGCACGTCCCATATGTATATCACTGTGCATGGCCCTAATTCCATTGCATTTCTACTGTCCAATAAATCATACACACACACACACACACACACACAGCCCTAGTGTTAATTTTCATGATAATGAAATACAGGTCTCCTTTTTCACTTGTACCTACCTCATGGTCTGGGACAACATATTGACTATCTAGTGAGTGACCTGCTTTGATAACAGGACAAAAACAATATGATTGACTTGAAGACTGGAGAAGGATTGTTTTCTGATCATTCTGCGCGTGAAAACTGCAGAAGCTGTGGTGAGAAGGTCCCTTGCTTGTTTTTGGAGGGTAGAGCAAGAGGACCCATGATCAATCAGTGCAGTCATCAGTGACCTGACTGGTGGTGGGCATCTCTCTGAACTATAGCCCACAAGCCCCCTTTCTCAGAGCTCATAGCCATGAGCACTGAGTGGGGAAATATGGGAGACGTTGAATGGGCATCTCAAAAATGCACAAGCAGGCCCTAATGCAGGAACAGGATCCCAGACAAGTAACTATGGCTGGTTAGAGTCCCTGTGGTGCAGTGACTGGGTTGTTTTGCACTTGGTTCTTGGTGTTTAGAGCACCCCCTGCAGTTCAACCCTTTTATCTTTGTAGAAGAAGTTTGTGTCTGGAATCACACTGACTTTATTCATCAATTTCTCACACAGCAATATACAGAAGTGTTCTGCAAATGGACAATGTTATGAATCATCCCTGTAGATAGAGGATGCTCATTTCACATATGCAGCATGTTGTAACACATGACTTCAGATTCCCTCTAATCAGGCTTAACTACTTTAGTGTTCTATTTTTGAGTTATAACATGAAGTTAGCACAATGTCAGTTCATGTAAATCTAGAACATTTACAGGAAAATTTCAGTGATACAAAGGTACAGGAGCAATTCTAAGTACACATCCCTGCCTATGAATAAGGCTCAGTTCAAGGTCTGAGAATGTTTCTGGTCCAGCCACACCACTATGCCCATGCCTGTCCCATGAAAATGAGGGTGGGATGATGCTGAATAAACAGGAGCACAGAAAAGATCTGTAGGGAGGAAAGAAAGTGCTCATCCTTTGCCAAGGAGAGAACAAAATAAAGGATCCACTGGAAGATTTGAATTCTCTAATCTTCCAATGGCATAAACCAACTTAAGCAATGGTCTCCAAAATAGATGCATTGAAAATATGGCAGGTCTCTTCAGACAAATACATGCAAATTACACCTAAACTACAGAACAACCATCATTCCACTATGCCAGCAGACAGCATAGGTGCACAACTTGACTTCACCAAGAGACTCCAAGCCAAGCACAAGGAACAGCCATCTGAAGATTGATTGTTAGATATTGTAGGATGGCTCTGGGCAGAACACAGTTGGGGGGTGACCATGGTCTGCAACACCCAAGAAACCCCAAATAATACACACCCATTGGACAGCTACAGTCCATGTCAGAGCACCACCACCCTGCCCTGAACAGCTGATGCTCCATGGAGAGATGAGTTTGGTGGTCAATAGTCACAGTCAGTCCCTGAAGCTGACAGGCCTGGGGAGTCACTTCTAGTGACCTGACAACATCAATCAAGCTCAACTACATAAGGAGGTTATACTCAGCTCACACAAAGGGTGCACCTTGAGTACATAGCTGGGGTGATGGGTGAGGCTGTGCCACTGGACCCTGAAGGATACCTAGTATATTAGGCCACACCAAGATAGGAAGTCATAGCAGGTCTACCTAATAGATAAAGCAAGCACAGGGAGGCTGCCAAAATAATGACTCAAAGAAACATGGCCCAAATTAAAGTACAGATAAAAGGTCCAAACCAGAATTAGACAAAATATAAATAAGCAATCTATCAGATGCAGAGTTCCAAACACTGGTTATTAGGGTGCTGAAGGAATTAAGTAAGCATAAAAAAAGATTCAGTTAAAAGCAAAGGATGGGAAGTTTAGAGATGACAACAAAGTAGAGAGCAGCACCGATGGCGTTCTCAAATGCCAGTGCACCTGGAGATTAGGATAGGGAGCATGAGATGTCTGCAAGTCCCTAAGAATTGGAGTGGTAAGCATCTGGACCCAGAGGAGCAGAGCCCAGAGGCAGCAGAGACCTACAGGAGAGCAGGTGATACAATTTTAAACTGGCCACTGGGCCGAGGTTGGCTCTGGGAAGTGGTGGATCTACCCAGAGTGGCATCTCTAACTGAAGACAGCTCCAAGCTACCTGGTGACTAGAAATCTGAGCAGTGAAGTGTGAACAATGAGTGCAAATGCCAGAGGGAATGAGGAATTGAACTCCTGTAGGGGAGGGACTGTGTGAGGGCCTCACTCACTGAGAGAGAGGAAGCTCCTTCCTGGGCCAAAGGCTAAGGAGAAGAGACCTGTGTGGAGCAGGAGTGGGGGAGAGGGGAAGTGCACTGGCCCAAGCAGTGAGAGGGCCTAAAGCTGTGCTGCTGCGCCACCAAGGAAAGTGCGCTTAGAGCCTCTGCAAGAGGGGAGGACCAATGCTGTGCATCCCCACTGGCAGGAGGCTCCCACAAAGACTTGAAGTCCTGCTGCTGTGCCACTGGGGAGAGGGTGGCTGGGAGCCATGGTAAGGGTGAGGCCAAGTCCCTTGCACCCTGACCAGCAGCAGGCTCCCACAAAGACTTGAAGTCTTGCCACTATGCCACCAGGGAGAGGGCAGCTTAGAGCCCTGGCAAGGGGGAAGTCACAGTCCTGCGCACCCACGCCAGCACCAGCTCCCATGAAAACTCCAAACTGTGCACCAGGAGCTTGCAGCTGGAGCAGCTGGTGCACCCATTGCAGGCAAGAAAGGCCTCGTCAAGGAACTGGAGGGGGAGTAGTGTCAGCCAGCAGGCTGTGCTGCAGACCCTCTGAGGAGCAAGGCACACATCACAAAGGCATTGGTGAAAAACTCCACAAAAAGCTGGACTGCTTGGAGGGTTAGCCTTCCTCTGGGGGAACCATGTGCTGTTAGCGGACAGGGACTACCTCTTCCTGGAGCTGCGAGGGTAGGGCCAGCCATCACAGGAACCAGCCAGGTTGCAGGCAAACCCGCATTGGAGCCAGGTGACCATCTGAGGCAGGAACCTCCTCCAGAAACTGGAGGAGGAGGAGCAGCTATGGGCACCACAGAAGCACCCTGCAGGTCTTCACACACAACCATTGAGAAAAGGAAGAGCCCCAAAATGCCCGCAGCACAGAAACCCAGCTAGGCTACTGGAGGCCCAGCCGGCCTGGGGTCTGACAGAATCAGCCCTGACTATGACAACCATAGGCCCTGCCACTTCAAAACCACACAGCTAGACTGTAGATTGCAGAGACCTGATCAAGAAAAAGAGGCAGACTCGGGAAATGGATTGCTGCTAATCCCAAGCACCTGAGTTACACCAAGAGCTACATGAACTATTAATCCCTAACATACCCTTTTCAAAAGTTACTTCCAACCCTCATAATGAGTGCATTTTACATAAATACTGTTCATACCATAGGGTATCCCAACTCACATATTTTTAATCCTGCCCTATCTTAATCCAACTAAATACCCAAGACCCTCCTCCTACTCTTTATTATAAGTCTAGTCACCCTCCTGCTACAACTCATTCCCAGTCCTTAATCTAATTATCCCTTCCCTCTCCAGCCACTTAAAACCATTGTCTTTTTTTCTTTTTTCTGCTAAAAGCACACAGGTCCTGGCTCCACCTGGACCAATCAGGGATCATTAAGGGTAAACAGGGAAGTAGATGGGGCAACTATATATATATATATATATATATGCTTATACTGTTCAGTTTTACTTGAAGCTTTCTGATTCTCCCTCTCCTTATTTCTACAGAATAAGTAAGTTGGTATTTGCTCTCATATACCTGCTATCTTTGCTACTCCTCAGCATCCTTGAAAATTATCTGTACTTCAGTCAACATACTCATTTTTCCCCTTGTACAACAGTCTTAATATATCTACATCTCTATTAAGACTGGTTCATTTGAAGCTGCGGGTATGATTAAGAGCAAGGGTTACCTTGGAGAGTATGGGTATATAGTTATGTTCATAGACAGTCAAAAGGGGGAATGAAAGAGAAAGATATCTCTGAAGGTCTGGTTATTTTGCCTGGACTAGTGGTTTTATTTTAGGAGCAGCTCAAATCCAGAGTATGAGAAAGGATAGAAGGAGTGTCTTTCAATTAGCCAAGTGGAAGAAAAGGAGCAACATACACAAGCAATCCAAAAGACAACCAGACAGCCCAAGTTAATGACATAAAGACCATCCCAAAAGAAACAAGTGGAGAAAATCTAGGAGACTGCAACACTGAACTCCACAAGTTACCTAAGAAGGGTACTACGTAAAGGCAGGGAAACAAAGCAGATTGACTCAAGAAATTTAAATAAATAAATAAATAAAATAAAAACAAGCAACAACAGACACCCAAAATGGGGGAAAAAAGAATTGGTTGATAACCAAAAGAAAAGGAAAAATCCCCAGAAAGATCACTAAATGAAATAGAGGCAAACAAATTATCAGATATGAATTCAGAAGATTGATGGTAGAGATCAATGAGCTCAGCCAGCTCAAAGAAAACTAAGCAACTCCCGCAGAACTACAAAGAACTCCCGGAAAGTTGCAAGGAACTTATTGAGAGCTGCAACAGCATCAGAAAGGGCATAGAAACTATCAGTAAGAGCCAGGATGAAATGAAGAATACAATTTCTAAATTGAAGAATACAGTAGAAGGAATCAACAGTAGGCTAGAGGAAGCAGAAGGCCAAATCATCGAGTTGGAGGACAATGTAGAAAAATTTTCCAAGACAGTACAAGAGAATGAAAAAGTACTGAACAAGAATGAAGAGGTTTTAAGAGTGCGGCAGGACAACATGAAACATAATAACATCCATATAATAGGGATAGCAAAAGGAGAAGAGAAAGAAGGAATGGGAAACCTTTTTTTTTTTTTTTTTTTAAAGTAATGACAGAAAATTTCCCTAACATGATGAGTGAAAACATTACTCAAGTTCAGGAAGCACAGAGTGTTTCAATGAAGATCAACCCAAACAGACTAATTCCAAGGCATATTATAATTAAAATGGCAAATTTCAAAGACAAAGAGTGAATCCTAAAAGCATCAAGAGAGAAATAGCAAATAACATATAAGGGGGTTCCAATAAGGGTATCAAATGATTATTCAACAAAAACAATTCAAGCTAGAAGGGAATGACAAAAAGTACTTCAAGTAATGGGAAACAAGGCCATCAACCAAGAATACTTTACCCAGCAAGGCTATCATTCAAAATGGAAGAAGAAATAAGGAGTTTCCCAGATAAAAGAAGACTAAAAGAATACATGTCTAACCAATTCATAAGAACCTATGCACACCTATGTTCATAGCGGCACTATTTACAATAGCCAGGTGCTGGAAACAGCCTAAGTGCCCATCGGTGGATGATTGGATCAAAAAACTTTGGTACATTTACACAATGGAATTCTATATGGCAGAAAGAAAGAAGGAACTTGTACCCTTTGCAACAACATGGATGGAACGGGAGAGT